>JAGSMP010000790.1:0-101211 GCA_029286625.1 Parnassius orleans
AGCCCATGTCACCTACAGCCACCGAACTATCCCCATACAAAAAATCATGCCATTCTGACGCTCTGTTGCGACGTGAAAGAAGGACAAACAAACAAACAAACACACTTTAGCATTTATAATATTAGTATGGATTACGAGCTGACGCCAAACATGGCCACTAACTTACTCGTTTTGTTAAAACCCTAAAAGTAAGGACGTAATTAAATTGAAACAAATTTGTGCCGGTAGTTGTTGGGAGCACTAAGCTCGAAGTTGTTGACGACTAGTTTACCTGGCACAAATAGTCCGACTAGGTAAGTCCTACTTCGACCGAGAGGTCAATCGATGGATTCAACTCGGCTGGGCAGCATTCGGGAAAATATGTTCGACACATCTTCTCGTCACGTATACCTCAAAACTTGAAAACTAAATTTTACAACCAGTGCGTGTTGCCAGTGATGATCATCACTGCTGGCCGTATGAGGAAGCTCAAGGTCGCTCAGCGAGCTATGGAGAGGGTTATTCTCGGGATTTCTCTGCGTGATAAACTTAGAAATGAGGATATCCGCAGTAGAACTAGAGTGACCGACATAGCCCAACGGATTAGTAAGTTGAAGTGGCAATGGGCCGGCAATATAGCTGGAAGAACCAACAACCGATTGGTAAAAAAGGTTATCGAGTGGCAGCCTCTTACTGGTAGTCAAAGTATAGGTTGACCCCCACTAGACGGAGTGACGATCTGGTAAGACATGCAGGAAGTCGATGTATGCAGGTGGCTCAGGACCGTGCTTTGTGACATTTCTTGGGGGAGGCCTATGTTCAGCTGTGGACTTATGAAGGGCTGTAATAACGACGATGATGATGAAATTTGTGCTTCGGGACTAAGCGCTCACCGTGGCCTGAGTTCGATCTCTAGCGGTACTAATGAAATTGCAAGTTCTCGGTGGGCAAAGAAAACATCGTGCTCGTGCAACTTGCACTTCTAAGAAATAAAATAATTCAAGTTATATTATATAACACTAACGGGCAGTTTAGCAGCGCAATGGATTGACTGTTCCATATTCCTCTCAAGAGTGAGGAAGGCCTGTACTCAGCAGTGGAAGCAATTTTTTTAAATAATGTACTTATGAGTAATCAAGCAATTTTACTACCGTAAGTTTTTTCATGATTTTGCTCTTATGAGGCTTTATATTCTTTACATCCTTACTTCCACAGAGGCTTGTTTATTTGTTTGTCAATAAAGGGAAATCTTTAAAATGATTTCTTGAAAAAAAATCCGCTTGCTTGTTATCCGTGTTTTGTACTTTTACATAAAGACCAGTCAGTCCTAATTTCGCTTCAGAAAAATCAACATAATTAAATTTTTCGTCTGGTCCCACTTTATTATAGACTTGTACGTTTTTTTACGTAATATGTTTTATGAGTCACTCATACGTTTAAAATAGTTTTTAAATCAAAAGTAGCATTCACCGAAAAACACCTTCAGGTCACTCCATAAAGTCCAAGACGTATAAGTATATTTATATATAAATCCTACTTACTTTTAGCGAAAAAAAATATCGCAATAAAAACCTGTGATTATAAAATAATAATATCTTAACTATGTATCAAATTTGGTTTTCGAATATTTTGTATTTCTTCAGCGATCTTTTCACGAACCGCTGCAAACAAGCGATGTAGTATCCACTCATGACGGCAGCCGAGCCCGGAGTGAGGCAAAGTGTTTTTAGTAAAGTAAATTATTACAAGGCTGCTCAAAACACCGAAAATTTCTGGATTTCTCACGTAAAACAATTATAACTAAACAAAACAAAATGAAACTACCATTTACATTCAATGGCTTCCCACATGATAGATGAAGAGATTAAAAAATAGATTGAGTAGAAAAATTAATATTTTTAAAAGGTATCGTGTTTACCCTTCCATGCGGACTTGATAAATGCGCACTATAAGCCACTAAAACCACTTTTTTATGTAAAAATTGAAATTAATCGATTTATAAAAAATACGTTCAACAATCATTTATCTTTCTGACAATGTGTTTTTATATCGTTTATATGTACAATGTGATTGTTAGATACGATTTCGTGCGACAGAACGTTGGAATCTTGATTTGTAGGCGCTAGTAGAACATACCTATGTGCTTTGCGCTTAAGGCATGCAATACAAGCTATATACATTTGGAGGTAATAGGAAGCAATTTGGCAGCGCAAAATATTGGCATCTTATCGTGACCGCTATCGAGCTTAGGCCAAGTGTTTCAAGCAAAACGGTCTCGATTGACAAAAACATTGTAAACATCAGTGATGTTTTATACTATAGCAACTCATAGTTACATAATACAAAACATTTTTTTTTTCGCGGGTGGGTGATAATGAAGTGCATACGTGTTCGTCCTATTTTAATTGCTATTTAATTAATAAACTAGTTACTTACATTCAATTTAGTGACATTATCACTTATTAAAACACAGAAATTATTTTAAAGTAAAAGTACAACTTGGTTATGCAATAGATTTTTTTTTCCATTGCACCACACTGCACACTCATTTTGTGAATTTTTAACAACACTATGGCCACAGTTGCTGACATTGCCGAAACTCAGAGGTCCCTGGAAGCGTTAATCACTCGTCGGATGGAAGAGTTTGAGAAGCAACTCGGTTCCAGTTCTACCAAAGCTGTTGCTGCTGAGATGGTTGGTCAGGATTTTACTTCGAGACTTTGTTCAAGACATGTTCAACCTGCTTCGCCAACAAATAGCAGAGTTAAGTCGGTCAGTTGACACCATTGAGACGAGACACCGCAGAAAATATCTTTTATTAATGGTGTTCCAGAAAGCAGATGAATATGCCCAATGTTGTAAGCATCCTTCAGAAACACTTGAGTATGACGAATCTCATCATCACTTCTATGCGGATGGCTCATAGACTCGGTATGGCTAAGACGGATCACCACCGACCGATACTTTTCCGATTTGCTGATTTCTCGATGCGTTCTACCACCTGGTACAAAAATACTATGTTGAAGGGAACACCGTTTACATTATCCGAGTTTCTCACAAAATACAGGCAGAATTTGTTCATGCAAGCTCGAAGACAATTTGGGATGAAAAAGTTCTGGTCTCCAAATGGTTTCATCAGCGTCAGGTTGCCCGATAGTTCCCGCCAGAGTATTCAATCCAATGAAGACCTCAACCGGCTGATGCCTCAACATAGCAAGCCAGGATGTGATGAGGAATCTCAGCCGGTGATGGAAGAAACAAGGGCTTCGAGGGAGCCTGGAAACACGCGCGGCGAAGTACTACGAACTAGGCGTACGGTTAAAAAACATTAATATTAGATAATTGTTACAATAATTTGTGTGATGATTATACAAAGACGGTCGTGCGGTTACTGGTTGTTCAACTTAATAGCGTTAGCGCAGGTCCCTTTTTTTTGTACAGTGAATGAAATCCCCATTGTTCTCATTCGCTAGCCGCTCAGAGTTGGTAAACAACTTTTGTTTAAGTAATTATCAAACATTTTATGTGTGTATATCTGGGGTTACGAACTAACATTATGAAATATTTTATTAGTGGTGTTTCAATGTCGGATTTTTTTTGTCTTATAACTCAGGTGCTTAAGAATAACTTTTGATGCATTTTATGTTTAAGGTTTTCTGATAGTTTTATGACTAAAGTGATTTAATATCTATCTCATTTATTTATTTTTTAATTTTTCTTTTTCTTTTTTTATCTCGTTTTGTAAACAGTTTACCAGCAGGTTTGGTAGCAGTTATTAAAATTACAATACAGCATAAACATAATATATTAAAGATATTTATTTTTATTTACTTAAATAAGTTACATATTTATTTATAGCCAAATAAGTTATATATTTATTTGAATTAGTGATTTATATCTTAAATTATTTTTATATAATATTATATACTGATTTTCAGCGCCATGGCAGTTTCCGATAACGATTCATTCACCTCTGCTAATTCTGATTCCTTTTATTCATTTTCTGACTCTGACTTTCTGACTCCTAACCCAAAAATTCGATGATTATAATAAAAATTTCAACGTTTGTCACATCAACGCCCAGAGTATTCCGCAGCATTATAATGAACTTTTAGAAACTTTTAACATTCAAAGCATTCACGCGATACTTATCTCAGAAACCTGGTTAAACCCAACTCTGCCTTTTACTTCTTACAGAATACCAGGTTTTGTTTTACTGTAACGATCGCATTAATAAAGAGGAGGTGGTGGTATACCTGCGAAGTGGTATTCTTACAAAATTTTATCAACCTCACCTTCACAATATACTCATCACTTGAATATATTTTTTAGAGATTGTTGTTAGTGGAAATAAAGTTGTGCTTGGTGCAATTTATTGTCTACCGAATTCTTGTTACTTATGTGAATTTGAAGAGGCACTTTTTTCAATTTGCTCTGATTATCAGGATCATATTTTGATGGGTGACTTAATACAAATCTTCAGTGATACCCTAGATCGCGTGGACTGTGTTCAATTATTGATTCGGCAAATTTTTCAATACTTCCACTTGATATCACCCATCACAATCTTACTGCTGATGATACATTGTTAGATTTGATATTTGTCTCCTCAGGAGAACGCGTTTCCTGCCACGGACAGCTCTCTGCTCCAGGTTTCTCGCGACATGACTTGCTGTTCATTTACTATAAAATTAAACCTCCCAAAGTAAAGCCAGTAATAGTGCGTCTCCGTAATTTTGCTAGGCTAAATGTCGAAGGGCTCCAACATGAAGCTTCGCTTTTAGACTGGAGCGATACATTTAACGCGGAGAGTATTGATGACAAGATTACGACATTTAATTCTCATATTCATAAGCTGTTTGACAAACAGGCACCTATTCGTGACGTTAGGTTAAAACGTTCGCCTGCGCCATGGATTACTGAAAATATCCGTAAGGTTATTTCTAAGCGCGATCAGATGTTTAGGAAATTCAAGCAGAACCGTTATCAACTTAACTGGACAAAATTTAAAGCTGCGAGAAATCGATGTAATCAGATGGAACGAGCCGCTAAACTCTTCTATGGCTGATACATGGAAATTTCTCCGGACGATCGGGCTCGGTAAACCTACGTGTAACGTGGACCCTGCAATCATTTGTATAAGTGATTTCAATTTACATTTTTCTTCAACTACCCAAATGCAGGCTCCTGTTAAATCAAGTACCATTTATTTAACCATTCCACAACTTACAATCTGCACATTTAACTTTTCTCCCGTTGCTGATGAGGGTATAAAAAGACCATTTATTGTATTAAGTTATGGCAGTTGGCTGATGATGTGAATAGACTTATGATCACCTTAATTCTAGACTATGTTACTCCTATTATTACCATCATTAATCATTCACTATTGACGGATTTTCCTTCACTTTAGGAAAAGCATTTGTCATTCCCCAAAATAAATAACCCCAGTTCTTTTCTCTACTCGCCCAATATCCATTCTCCCTTTTTTAAAGTTCTTGAAGCTATTGTCCACAAAACAAATTTCTAGTTACATTTTCAAAATAAATTTCTTAGCACATGTCAATCTGGTTTTAGGCCTGGGCACAGTACTACCACAGCTTTTTGAAAGTTACGGAAGATTTGCGTACTGGAATGGAGAACTCAAATTAACTGTGTTAGTCTAATAGATTTTCTAACGCTTTTAATACTATCGATCATGATATTCCCTTAGCTATACTTTGTCACATGGGTTTCTCTTCGTGACTGGTACACTCATATTCGGGGTCGTCAGCAGGCAATTCGAGTAGGTCAGATTATCTCTGATTGGTGCTCGTTGTCTGCTGGCGTTCGTCAAGGCGGAAATTCTCTGCTCTCCTGTTCTCAGTCTTATAAATCTTATTACATCACATGTTCGTTCGTATCTGTATGCTGATGACTTACAAATTTATGCTCAAGCTGAGGTGGCATGTATTGATGATGTGATTGAGAAGCTCAACTGTGATCTCAATTGTATTTGTAATTGGTCAAACAGATTTGGTATTAGGGTTAATCCATCAAAATGTCAGGCTATTGTGGTTGGTAGTTCTCGTAGACTGGCTAAAATTGATATGAAGGCGCTACCTCCCATAATATTTAATAATGTTATTGTTCCTTACTCAACAACTGTTAAAGATCTTGGTTTAATTATAGACAACACCCTCAGTTGGCGACCGCATATATATGAAGCGAGCAAAAAGGTCACTAACACTCTGCGTTATCTGTATCGTCTCAAGAATTTTTACCGTTAGGGACCAGCAATACACAGACTTCAGTGTTGCCTATTCTAGATTATGCAGATGTTTGCTATACTGATGCCTCGCAAGAATTTCTAAACAAACTGGATCGACTTCTCAATAATTGTATACGCTTCATTTTGGTTTACAATACGACCACATTTCCTCTTATCGTTCTCAGCTTAAATGGCTACCTCTGCTATCGCAGATATTTTGAATACTGTGCATTATTTTCAGTTTTACACGATCCGTTTGTCCCTGAATATCTG
Organism: Parnassius orleans; assembly: GCA_029286625.1. NCBI lineage: Eukaryota > Metazoa > Arthropoda > Insecta > Lepidoptera > Papilionidae > Parnassius > Parnassius orleans. The sequence goes on from JAGSMP010000790.1 coordinate 6,503, forward strand.
AAATGCAATTTCCGTATTCAGGTGATACCATAATCGTTGTCTCCGTTCTACGGAAAAATCTAACCTCCATGTTCTCCTCTGTCACACTAGCTTACACAAATCTTTACCCTCATGCGGTAAGATTATGGAACGAGTTACCGGGCAGTGTACGCGCAGCCACGATCAAGGCATCGTTCAAACGCTTGCTCTGGAATCACTATCTAACGTTGCAGGAGTAGTTTGTGGATTTCCATTACATTTTGATATCCTTAAATTCCAACTTTTCCCTTTTCCTGTATTTATTTTACATTTTTTATTGGAGATTGAATCAGAAACTGCTTTATTTAATTATGTATATATATATGTATATTATGTATCTTAGTATGTAGTAGTAATTATTAGTTGTATTATGTAGACATAGATAATATTTACTTAGCTGTTTGCACTTTGCACCCACAATATTTTCTTTGCTTAGCTTGGAGGTAGACTGGTATAGAATGCCCTGTTGCATTAAGTCGCCTTTTTGTACTTGGTGTGCAAATAAAGCATAAATAAATAAATAAATAAATGTTTTTAAGTTTCAATAATTTTAAAAAGTTTCTCTTTTTACAGTGAATATAAATTACAAATAACAAAACAATACTAAAACTAACCAAAAATAATAAAATACACACTGCACAAAACTAATTTTCACAGATTACATTGCGTTTATTTCACTCATTTTCATATACTTGATAGCGAAGTTTCGAGTGTTTTTCAGAACATCTATGCTAGTCACAGTAGAACTAAGATATTGAACATCCTGATGTTATGCTTAAACCCGGTTACTTTCATTATTGATTTTTACACAGAATGAACTTACAGTATCCTGAAAGTTTGGAGTTGGGTTGGGAATTAATTTTATTTATTATAGGATGTCAAGTAGTTGTACCTAGCTATCCGTTTTATTGATTTTTTGTTAAATTTATATAGCTTCATGAATAATCCTTGGTAAGAAGCGGTGTTCTTTGCGCGGACTTAATTTATGGTCTTTATAATCTGATCTAATAATGCTGACTCTGACCATTTTGACAGATTGAAGACATCCCAAATGTCGGTGCTTCACGTCTATTCCTTTACGTGTGTTTTTATAGATTATTGTCACAGCTCATCAAATGTCCATTGCTGAACATCAGCTTCCCATATAGATTGCCTTATAGAGGGTATATTTGAAATAGTTACACGGTTGCAGGGCGGGTGAATCCGCATTTTTTATTTTTTTGTTTTGTATCTTTTGCAGAGATATTATACCTTATATAGTTAATAGCAAAAGTTATTACATATTTTTATGTGGCCACCGAAGTATGTGGTGTAACTAAGAGAACGAATGAAAGGAAAAATAATACGTTGTGGTGGGATGATGAGGTACGGATGGAAGTTGGCAAGAAGAGCATGGCTGGTTTTACTAGCAACCAAAGCTGGTAATTCTAGCGGTGGGATTGATGATTGAAAGAAAAAGGCAGACTTTAGACGTATAAATAAGAGAGTAAAAGAAGTTGTTGAAAGGAAAAGCAAGAAAGCACGGATAAGAATGATAGAAAGATATCTGATAACTTCCAGGAAAATATTAAAATGTTCTGGAAACTCGTAAGAACTGCCAAGAAATTCAATACAGCCTAGAATGAATGCTATACGGCGAGAATGGCTGTATGCTGAATGATGAAGTCTCTAATTTAAAGAGATGGAAGGAATACTTTGAAAGCGTGTTTATGAGTGAAGAGTCGTCTGAATTAAGTGAAATAGAAATTCCGAAAGAAGTGGAGGTAGGGAGATAAGTAGATGAAATAATGAAAGCAATGAAAAGCATGAAAGCAGGTAAGGCAGCCGGATATGATAGAGTATCACAAGAATGCTAAGGGCTGGAGAGGGGGTGGTGGTAGGCCTGCTGTACACCTTGTTTAATATATGTTGGGAACTGAAGCGGGTACCGGAAGACTGGGTACAAAGCCGTTATAGTCCCAATATATAAGAAAAGGGTCTGTGGGACTGTAAAAACTACCAGCATTAAGCTTGTAGCATGTGGGTAAACTGTATGCTAAGGTGTTATTAATTGAAAGAGTTATGGAAGAAACTGATGGAAAAATTTGGGATGTGCAAGCTGGATTTAGAAAGGATGGGGTGTATGGACCAAGTCTTTTCCATGCGCATGATGCGGAGAAGTTTTTGGCAAAAACCAGAAGTTTTTATTGCGTTCATGGACTTGGAAAGGCATGACAAAGTGGACAGGAATGTGTTATGGCAAACACTGAACTCATTTGGGTTGAGCGCTGGTTTGATACAGGCATTACGGTCTCTTTATAGGGACTCTAGTGCTTGTGTTAGGATCAACGGGGTCTACTCGGACTGGTTTGGCATCAAAAGGTTCAGACAGGGCTGTGTGGCTTCCCGTGGCTGTTTAACCTATTTATGGACAGTTGTTTGCAAACTTTGAAAGTTGAAGAATGTGGGTTGAGAATGGGTGAGTTAACTGTCAAATGCCTTTTGTACGCCGATGATCAAGTCATATTCGCATCGTCGGCGGCCGAGTTGCAAATGATGGTTACTTTAATGAACTGGTCATTAAAAGAAAGGGGTATGAAAGTGAACGCAAGTAAGACGAAAGTGATGGTTTTTGAAAGAGAAGAAAGTAAAACGCTATGTGAAATAAGAATAGAAGGGTAGTTGATTGAGAAAGTGGATGAGTTTGTATATTTGGGATGTTTATTTAGCAGGGATGGTAGATATGATAAGGATATAGAACGACGGGTGAACGCAGGGAATAGAGTGAATGGGGCTCTACACGCTATTATGAAGAGTCAGAATGTGTCAAAAAGGCACGTTTGGCAATTCATAATGTGTTAATCCCTACTTTAATGTATGGTAGTGAAAGTTGGATCTGGCAGAAGAAGCATGAGTAGAATAAATGCTGTAGAATTGCGGTCATTAAGGGTATGCTAGGTTGAATCTGAATGACAGGGTGAGAAATAGTGTGTAAGAAAAGTGTGGTTTTGCAAGATGACGTTTTGATCAGGTTTAAGAAAGAAATGCTTCGGTGGTTTGGTCATGTAGAAAGAATGAACGAGGAAAGAGTGACAAAGCAAATTTATGTTGCAGAAGTGAACGGAAGAGTCGGGAAGGGACGCCCTAGACGAAGGTTTATCGACCAAATTGGCGATATATTGAAAATGGGCCAGATTAGGAGTACCCTTAACCGACGAGCGTGTATGCGTAGATATATGGATGTAAAGGAGGCGAGAGAAGTGTGTCAAGATCGTGCCAAATGGAAGTCCGTAGTCTCTGCCTACCCCTCTGGGTGACAGGCGTGAGTGTTTATATTTTTATGACAGCCAGCTTAAAGATGTAGCCAATATCGTTTGCCACTTCACTAACGTAATATGGTAGGACAACAGGCCGACGATAGACTAAAAAAAGATGCTAGTAATGTAGACGCGGGTTCGAAGCTAGTGATGGCGCAATACTACAAATCACACTATTTCACGAAGAAAAGTGTTATCTGGTTTCTAGTGTATTAATGTGGGTTTTTGCGCGTTTACAATGAAAAACATGTTTCGCGTAAAACAGTCAAAGGTATATTGTTAGAAAAGAGGGAAAACATAATGTTCACACATACAGTTCACACGTGAAGTGGGGAGTGTCGCGTAAGTTAAATTTTACACGTCTGTGGGAGCGAGTTCCCCTTTACACACCCGTGGGACTATTTTCTTGCTTACATTATTTTGATCACATTACAACTCCCCCGAAAAGTATAAGGTATACACCCATTTCATTAAAGAAAAAAAATGTTTAAACTAAGTATAATCATAATGCTATTTCTTATACTAACATTACAAACATTTATTAAATATTACAAACTTTCTTTTTAACCAATATTACACTATTATACTTATTTAAAAATAGTACAATTTATTATTTCAAAGTAATTTACTTAAATGTATTTCTTTCTATTTAATACATGAAGTTTAATGAAAAGTTATATTATTTAATTTAACAATGGAATAATTTGGTGTTGTTTTTGTGTATTAATACTTCTTTATTATTTTACATAATTTTAACATTTGGCAACATTTTCTCTATTACCTTATAAGGACCTCCGTAAACACAATCGAGCGTATTACTTGTTTGATTCTTAATTAATACTAAATCGCCAGAACTATAATTACATGAATTACATTTCTTGTCATACTTTAACTCTCTTATTTCTCTTTATATGAAACAGGGATGTATTTTATTATTTCGCATCGAGACGGTATTACCTGTAAGTATTGCTTATTGCTGTTAGCTATAGATAGATATAGTACGCGACCGTCAGCGTTAGAAATTGTCAACGATTTTGTTTTATAGTTAATTATCGCGTTATAACGCTTCAAAAAGTTTTCTCCTAATATTCCATTGGCATCACAGGTAAGATTCTTAAAACATAACATATTTGATGAAAACATACGTTATTAAAAATTAAATCTAGGTAAATATAACCTTCAAGAATTAGTTTCTCGGTAACATCTTTAAAAAATATTTTATCATGGCGCAACTCGTTATCGTCATGCTGGTGTTCAACAAGCCACTCGTATTTCATTATTCTAAGGCTCGCATCGTTATCTACTAGGAGACTAATGTTATTACAACTACTTATATTTCTACGAAAACTGACTACACTGTTTACATTATAATTAAACACGAAATTATCTTTAGCTATTGGAACGGAAAATTAAACTCGCTGTCTGACGCGGTTGAGATATGCCATAGCGCAAAATGAAATTGTTAACTAAAGACTTAGCAACAGTTTCAGCGTCCTTTCTGTGGTAAAGGATACGCTTCCACGAATTTGTTTAAGTCGCATTGGAGAGTTAGTATGTACATATCTCGTATAATTGTTTATATCTAAAGGGCCCATCTTATCTAAACTTATCCTATTAAAGGCTGAATCAGCTGTAGACGTAATTGTTAAGGATTCTCGTGTGTTCCTATTTGAAAACTTTTGTATTTGACAACTCCTACATTTTTTGACATAATTCATGACGTCGCTTGATATGCCTGGTCAGAAATAGTAATTCTTAATGTTATTTAGCATACGATTCGTGCCTGCCGGCCACTCGTGGGCAGCAGGTGGAAGTAATTTAATTTTTTTTTATTTCATAAATCTCTCGTTATTTCCTCTAGGGCTGATAACAATCGAAAATAAAGAAAGATCGCTGATGGCGACGGTACGTATGTGCAAAAACGAGCAATGTAACAACGTGGGTTTTTAGGCGTTTAAAATGACAGTCATGTTTCGCTTAAGACAGTCAAAGGTATATTGTTATAAAAGAGGGAAAATATAATTTAAACATATACAGTTCACACGCGGAGTGAGGAGTACCACGTAAGTGAAATTTTACACGTCCGTGGGAGCGATTGCCGTGTAGTGGCGGATAAGAATACCCACTACCGCATATCTTCCCGTGGGTGTCGTAAGAGGCGACAGAGGAAACTGAGGCAGAAGATGGGCAGCAGCATCTTTCTGATAACAGCAAAAAGCAATAAAAAAACTGCGGTTGCCAACTAGCTCGCAAAGCGTGGCAACTATGGCAATATACCCCCATTAGAAACGACACAAATAAACGGCCCCCCATTCCCCGGCGGCCCCACTTGGCTACGGTGGCGACCATAGTAACGGCGGAGCAGGGGGTGTTAAGAATCTCCGGTGGAGGTACGGTTGCCACCTACGATGACTCGACCTGGCAACATATAACGAGGCCGAAGAGAGGGGGAGGACATGGTAATCCTCGAATCCGGCAAATTGTTCTATCACCGGGAGGGTACCATCTGTCACAAGGAGGTGTCCGATTTATCGTCCACAAGTCTCTCGTTAATAACGTTGTAAAGATTGTGAGTGTGCCGACGAGGTTGCGCACCTTATACTCAGAATCATCAAACGGTATTCGCTGAAGTTCATACAGGTTTACGCACCAACCTCGGCGCATCCCGATAAGGAGGTGGAGGAAATGTATGAGGATATTTCTAGAGCCATCCATTCCTCTAAAATCCACTATACGGTGTTAATGGGAGACTTCAACGCAAAACTAGGCACAAGAACGAATGGTGAGCTGAAAGTAGGGAAATTGGGAATAGGGAAATGGAACCCAAGGGGCCAGCAGCTGGCCGACTTTATGGAGAAACAGGGACTCTTTATGATGAACTCTTTATTCCAAAAGCGGCCCCACAGAAAATGGACCTGGTCGAGCCCCGACGGTTCGACAAAAAATGGGATTGATTTCATTATGACGACCAGACGACAACTGTACCGTGATTTCTCAGAGATCGCGAGGGTGAAAACTGGCAGCGATCATTGAACGGTGAGAGTCACATTGAACCTAAACCTTAAGTTGGAGAGGTCACGTCTAATGAAGTCACCGCTCTGTCCCTCTCGTACTCTAAACGAAAGCCCCGAAAACTTTCAGCTTGAGTTACCAAATCGTTTTCAGTGCCTAGAAGATTTCAATGAAGTGGACGATATAAATGACAAACTTGTGGAAACTGTCCATGTGGTCGGAGCTAAGTTCTGTAAGACCCGTCGCATAAGAACACAAAAACTCTCCGATCACACTGTTAATCTCAAGGCTGTTAGACGAGAGATGAAGCTGCAGTCTTCAGCAGATTTGACAACATACAGGCAACTGAACAGACAGATCTCCAAATGCACCCGGACGTCAGTCTGAGCGAGATTAGAATGGCTCTCAAACACGTTAAAAACGTCATGTAACCGTGCGAGGATGGAATTACAGCGGAGCTTCTGAAAGCGGGTAGAAAACCATCCTCCATTGTGGCACTACTCCGTAGGCATGGAGCAGAAATGCGGTGGTCTTGTTCTTCAAGAAAGGCGACAACGCTCTCTTGAAGAACTACAGACCGATTTCCCTTCTGAGCCGCGTCTATGTCCTGTTTTCGATAGTCATTACGAATCGTCTCGCACGCAGACTCGACGACTTCAAGCCTCCCGAACAAGCCGGATTCCGAAAAGGCTTTAGCATCATAGACCAGATACATACCCTTCGGCAAATTGTACAAAAGACCGAAGAAAACAATCTGCCACTTTGTCTTACGTATGTGGACTATGAGAAAGCCTTTGATTCCGTCGAAATTTGGTCGATGCTGCAATCCCTTCAGCGGTGCCAAGTGGACTGTCGGTATATCGAAGTGCTAAAGTAACTGTACAGTAGGGCTACTATGGCTATCCGAGAACAGCACCAGTGTACGAAAGCTATCCAACTGCAGAGAGGTGTAAGACAGGGTGACGTTATATCCCCGAAACTCTTCACCGCTGCATTGGAAGACGTTTTCAAGCTACTGGGCTGAAAAGGATACGGTATTAACGGTAATGGCGAGTACATCACTCACCTTAGATTTGCCAACGATATAGTCCTTATGGCAGAATCGCTGGAGGACCTAAGCACTATGCTCATTGACCTCAATAGTGTCTCCCAACGGATAGGTCTTACTCGTAAGATGAAAAAGGACAAAACAAAAATCATGTTTAACCTCCATGTCACACTTATGCCGGTAGTTGTTTGGAGCACTAAGCTCGAAGTTATTGACAAATATGTTTACCTGGGACAAATAGTTCGACTAGGTAAGTCCAATTTCGATCGAGATGTCAATCGACGTATTCAACTCAGCTGGGCAGCGTTCGGGAAATCATCTTTTCGTCAGGTATTACTCAAAACTTGAAAACTAGATTGTACAACCAGTGCGTGTTGTGCCAGTGATTACCTATGGAGCTAAGACGTGTTCCTTCACTGTTGGCCGTATGAGGAAGCTCAATGTCGCTCAGCGAGCTGTGGAGATGCTCGGCGTTTCTTTATGTGATAGACTTAAAAACGAGGATATCCGCAGTATAGCCAGTGTAACCGACATAGCCCAAAGGATTAGTAAGCTGAAGTGGCAATAGGCCGGCCATGTAGCTCAAAGAACCGACAACCGATGGGGAAGAAAGGTTCTCGAGTGGCAGCCTCGTACCGGCAGGCGAAGTGTAGGGCGTCCCTCCACTTGATGGAGTGACGACCTGGTAAAACATGCAGGAAGTCAGTGGATGCAGGCGGCTCGGGACTGCCGTGGCATTCCTTGGGGGAGGCCTATGTTCAGCAGTGGACTTGTGATGGGCTGTAATCATGATGATGATGTGGGAGCATTTACACACCCGTGGGCTCATTTTCTTGCTTACATTATTTTGATCACATTACCACTCCCCTGAAAATTATATCGTACGCTAGTGTACGTTGTGATATAGTGACGAAAAATATATTTCTTTCATTAATGCCCTACTCTGGAGCTTGGCTTCCAGATGTTTACTGTCATAGACCCCTCGTGCTTTCTGAAATAAAAAGGCAGGCAACATCCCCTCTACTTCCCACCCCGATCTAGATATCGCAGATCGACATTGCGTCGGATGCGTGTGATTGCGTTGCATACGATAAGTGTGTTTCTAATGCATAGTTTTTTCGTACAAAATCAAGTATTCAGATTTCATATTGTGTTACATACGTTGCGTACGTGGGACTAGTCTGTCTCTGCCTTAAAAGTGCAACATAGCCAAAATTGTTATTGTTGTAGCGGCTTCGACAAATTTAGGGTTTACGGACCTCTATGTGAAAACCTAATGGAAAAAACCTACTAGTACTAACATAGAATAACCTACCAAGTACTGGTAGTTTGTTCTATTCTGTCACGGTTTTCGGAAAATCTCTATCACTCGGTTTAATAGCCATGTTGAATATTTAGAGACGATGGCAGGAGACTAGAAGTACTATTTTGGTCCCTTAGCAAAGAGACAAAATAATAATGTCACTATGCCCTTGGGAACGGAAGACAGCAATGCACGCACTATCATTCTGTGCTACCTACTCAATACGCCTAAGCAGAAAAAAATATCTTACCATTTCCAATATAAAATTTATTCATTCATAAAATTTAAAGCAGTTTATATTTCTATTTACCTATTAAAATATTATATATGGTTCTAACAATTCGTACTGTCTTTGAAAACAAACCCAATTACATACAAATTTATGTGACTCTAACTACAAATACGTGATTTGACCCTCTGTTCTAAATTTCATGAATGAATCAAACAATAATTTATTTTCTAATTGCCCTAAAATACCCTTTTGCGATATTGTTAGGACAGCTTTTATGAACTTAATTTAATATAAAATGCTCAAAGAAATGTGTTTAAAGAAGATTTTATAGACATGGCTAGAACTAGCATTCGGGTCCATAACCAGATCAGCCTTATGGTATCATATTATGCAATTACATATATGCCAAATTCCAGCTCAATCGGATGTGGACAAGTGCTTCAAAAATTTAATATATATTTTTTTTAACCGGAAATACATACGAAAAAGGCAAGTTGATAACAAAAGCGTTTAAGCTAAAATTTACTTCATCGTTATCGGAGTTTGCCCATTGCTAAACAAAGGCTTAAATGGTACTTGATAATACATCAGTCTGTAACAACCCACTACAGGACATGGACCTCTCCCATTGTAGCCTAAATCGAAATGTTTCACAGACGGATTGTAGATCACAGTTCTAGATACAACGTAAACATTAAAACTCCTTCAAAACTGATGTACTCTGGATGCTGGTACCGCTATCTAGCGAAGGAAATGAGATTTTTCTAGCATTTTGATAGTCAACTCTATTATGACACTAGAAGAATTGGCGTGGTTATTTATCTTACGCCGCCATTATGTACCAATCTGCTTGTTTATATACTTCTTATACATATAATATGTACTCAACTATAAAACTGAAGGCATATTAAGTGCAACATAATAAAATAATCCATCTGGCTGGTTTTTCATTTATTTGTTATATCTTATGTATATTATATATCCTAACCAGATAAGTAAGAAAAGATAATCTAAGAAATAAAATTGTACTTTGATATTTGTACCTTTCGCGGTATATGCTAAAAAGTATAATGCTAAAACTCGCATAAGCACTTAACCTTTATAATAATAATCATCATCATTATCACAGCCCATCACAAGTCCACAACTGGACATAGACCTCCCCCGAGGATCGCTACAGAGCACGTTCTCGAGCAACCTGCATCCATCGACTGTAGAAATCTGAATACTCCTTCTAGTAGTGGGCCGCCATACGCTTCCTAATAAGCTTTTATTATATTATGTCATATATGTATTTCCAATATATTTTTGGCTGATGATGGAAATGTTTTTAATAATCTGTATTTTTTATTTTTTTTATATAGGAGAGGGGCAAACGAGCATGCGGCTCACCTGATGGTAAGTGACTACCGCCGCCCATGAACAACTGCAACACCAGGGGAATTGCAGATGCGTTGCCGGCCTTTTAAGAAGGAGTAGGCTCTTTTCTTGAAGGTCCCTAAGTCGTATCGGTCCGGAAAAATCGCTGGTGGTAATCGATTCCACAAGGAAGTTGTGCGAGGAAGAAAACTTCTTCTAAATCGCACAGTGGTGGACCGCCAATCATCCAGATGGTATGGATGGTATCGCCAGTTTTGTGGCGATGTGCGATGGTGAAATTGAGCGGCTGGAATTAGTCCGAACAATTCCTCAGAGCACTCCCCGTGATAGATGCGATAAAATACGCAAAGAGATGCAACACCTCTACGCAGTGCCAGTGAGTCCAGCCGATCAGAAAGAACTCGGTCGTCGACGATTCGAGCCGCTCTGCACTGGATGCGGTCAAGTGGAAGGAGCTGGCACTGGGGAGCCCCTGCCCAGAGATGGGAACAGTATTCCATGTGGGGCTGAACCTGCGCCTTGTAAAGTTGCAAGCGGTGTGCCGGCATGAAATACTGTCCCGCTCTACTGAGCACGCCAGCTTTTAGAGCCAATTTGACCTTCTCTTCCAAGTGACCACGAAACTGCACATCACTCGATATGTCGACGCCGAGGATTCCGATACTGGCTGAGGCAACAAGGGGAGTGCCTTGAAACTGAGGAGATACGACAAAGGGGTTCTTTTTAGCGGTAAACGAGCAAACTTGTGTCTTCTGTAGATTGAACTGGACTAGATTTAGTCGCCCCCAGTCTGAAACTTTGTTCAACAAAGTCTCGACTTCAGACACAAGTTTGTTCCGGTACTCAGCGACGTTTTCCCGAGAAATATTGGCACGGCCGGTGTACAAAACATCACCAGTGCTGTCGTCTGCATAGCAATGAATGTTACCGGTTTGCAGCATATCATTGATATGCAGAAGAAACAGCGTTGGTGATAGCACTCAGCCTTGTGGAACACCAGCGTTAATGGGCTTGTAATCGGAGCATGCACCGTCTACTACGACCTTGATGCTCCGATCTGCAAGAAAACTGGTGATCCAATTGCACATTTCTCGGAAGCCCATAGGAAGGAGGGTCGAAAGAAGTGTTGTGCGAAACCCCATCGAAGGCCTTCGCACGTCCAAACTAACGGCCAACCTCTCCCTTGGACCACTGCCTCCGCCCATCTATGAGTTAGGTAACCAGAAGATCACCAGCTGAGCGACCTCGACGGAAACCGTACTGGCGGTCACTAATCAGCTGGTGATCCTCAAGGTACCGCATGAGCTGGCAGTTAATAACAGTTTCATTACTTTGGAGAACAAGGAGGTGATAGTGATAGGCCTGTAGTTGGATGGATCTGAGCGGTCGCCTTTTTTAGGGATCGGGTGCACCAAAGCTGTCTTCCATGAGTTCGGGACTACGCCTAAGGAGTAGGAGTACCAGAAAAATCTTTTCAAATTCAAATCATTTTAAAATGTTGAATAACATTCAATGTTTTAAAATTATTTGAAAAGTTATTTTTCATTCTAGAATAATCTATCTTGATTGTTCAAAAATATTCGAGAATTATCTGGTCACTTATTTAGAATGATTCAAATAACTTATCAATTATCTTCATCGGCCTAAAGTGGTCTAGATTCTTCTATTAACTTTACGAATAATCAAAAAAAGAAGAACTTTCCAGAACATTTTCGATATTTTCGAATAGTCCAGAATTTTTTTTGAGTAGTGAGGGTAATTTTGAAAAGTATATAAGACGAAACGCGAGGCACGCGTTCTTTAGTTGTATAGAAGAAAGAGAAGCGTGTCTAGAATTGGAACGAGAAAATTATCATTGTCAATTAGGATTACAGAGAAACACATCGAATTAGAGAAAGATCACGGAGAAAAAGAGAAACAAAGGCCCAAATTGATGACAGACGAAAGCAATCTAGAGAGAGAATGAGTAACACCCGACAACATGAACAATTGTTGGCTCAAGTATTGGACACAACTGTACGTGCGGTTCGTGAAAAACGTGAAGGAAGTTACAGTCTTGACCAAGAAGCGTTTCATTACAATTCTGAATTTATAACGAAAATCCAAGTATAATGATTGGGAGAATAGATTAAATATGTAAATTTTGTAAAGCAAAAAAATTCAAAAGAGGAACACCAAGTATTTGCTGCTTAAGTGGTAATATTAAATTACCTGAATTATGTTCAACACCACCGAAATTTATGGAATTAATGAAAGGAGAAACACAAAATTATTGCATGTTTCCAAATGACTTCGTTTGGAGCAACTGTAATAATTGATAAACAAGGATTTAGTCCAGTGTTTAGAGTCCAAGGAAAAGAAAATTATAAAATTGGATCACTATTATCACTTTCAAATGAAAGTGGTAACAAATTTACTTCATAGGAAATGAAGAAAACGAAGTGGACCAAAGGTTAACAAATTTTTCAGGATTGTGTCGATATAAAATTCTTGATATACAGCGTTTTTTTTTTTCAAGAAGATAATAAGTTAATAAGGGTGTTTAACACTGCAATGGAAAAAATGGTCTCAGATAATTACAAAGTAATAATTCGAGCAGATGAAAGAACGATTGGTGAGCATGAACAATGGTTTAATACACCTCAAGTGAATGAAGTAGCGGTAGTAATGGTGGACAATGAGAGCAGTTATAGGAATAATTAATTGAATCAGACGTTACTTTGCGGAAATCCATTATATTAAAGTTGGTAAAAATTGCCTTGCGTACATCCGCTCGATAAGGATTATATTATGTAAGCAAGGTAATTTTTACCAACTTTAAAATAAGTTAGAACGTAGTGACATGGACATTAAACATGATCTTTGTTTTGTCCATGTTCATCTTGGGACACTATTGAGGTCATTGAGCATAGTGCTTAGCATTTCGTTTCAGAGTCCTTCTTACCTCAAATGCAACGAACGCAAAGTACGACCACGATTAACTTGTTCCCAGAATTGACTACAGGAATAATTTCCGTCAGCTGCCTACCCCACATGCTTTATACACATATTTATGATCGTTTGCCCCCCCACCACCTCCTTAAAAAATTAAATACCTCTTATATGATTATGATGTGAACTTGTGGCAGAAACTTGTGAAGAAAGTACAGCCGGTGATGTGGGTTCAATTTGAAATGTTGCAGCATGTACACCTGTAATAGTAGTGAAAGTATATGACTAACACTTAAGACTTTTTTATCGGGCTTGTTTTTATTCACTGCTACATACCATATATTATAATAATAATAATGTATTTTTTATGTATTTATTTATTTTATTTTATTGATATTTATGTATATTTATAATTTTCATTTACAATTATTTATTTATACATTCCAAACAGATGAGAAAACTATATAGATACCCCATAAATAATAATAATAATGTCCTTCAGATTAAATTTTATAGTGCCCAAGTGTATGCACCAGCACAGGTAGTCCAATGGGACGGTATTTCGTCACGACCGGAGAGAGAGAACACAGCACCAACGGCTTTACGTGCTTTCCAAGGCAAGGAGGTGAAACACAGCTAATCCTAACTCCGGGCTGCTGCTGAGAATTTCTTGGTAGAAATACTCAATAACATATTTTGGCCCGACCCGAGATTCGAACCCGGGATCTCATGATCAGCAATCGTATTTACGACATTAGACCAACGAGGCACTCAAGTGTTATTGTAATATTAAGGAATTCGCCACGCTCTCACAGAATACATGCATGAAATAGCAGCTTAATTATGGTATATTTTATACGGTGAGTGTAGAGGACCAAATGCTCTTTTTACTGGATGCAAGGCATTCCATCTTAGTCCTCAGGGGAGACATTGCATCTGCATTTTGATTCTTAATCGAGGATAGATGTAGATGTCTATGGGCCACAGTATTCACTTACCATCAGGTGGGCTGTGTGCTCTCTTGTCACCCTAGTTCTATAAAAAAAGGATACGGATTAGCGACTTGTTTATACTATTTACTTTAGTGATACTAAATAAACACAGACTGTTATGATATTCTATGTAGAATATCAACTATCCTTATTCTATAAAAAAAATCTCTGGAAATGAGGTGATCCCTACTATGATGTTTTTATTATAATTCATATAAATAATTGTATATTATTGTTTAATTTAAATAAGTATTACGTAATAATTTATATTAAAGAAAAATATTCTATTCTAAGAATATACCAACTAACATGCATAATATTATAAAAGATTAGCCCCGCGCCACACTGGGGCAGAGTTGATGACGTTAGAAACCATACCTTAGAATTGATAATACTGGTCCCTATCACATTAGTTATTTATCAAGGTTGTATCAAATGTAATGCTGGATTTTTTTATATAAAATTGAAGACAAACTTAGTTCAGAATTCAGACTACTGTGGTAAATGCTAAAAAGAATATCTTTCCTGATATATTATATTTATATTAAAACCATACAATCGAACCATAAATTATACAAATTTCAAAATACGTTTCACATTACACACATTTAAAAATGTGCGCTTTATTTAAATGTATTGAAAAATATTCAATTTTTAGACGTGTTACTAGTAGAACGTTTTCGTGCACTACTGCATGGTAATGTTTCTTTCTTCCTGGTTCCTGGGTGAGTAGGTTTGGGTTGGCCAACCCTCTTAACTATTTCTAATGTTAACTGGCAGTTAATCCAGTGACGTGATCCGATTTAAACAAATCCAGTAGAACTGCAGGTTATAAGGAATTTGTTCCTTTTTCTTTGGCCTCAGAGCAGGCCTGTTTCAATCTTCTTTGTTTATAGTTAGTTGCGGATATTGGAGGGCTAAAATATTTATTTTCTTAACTTTCCATCAGGTAGGTTATTTGTTAGTAGTTCGTTTGAGTAGTACGGATTCAGAAGTGGCGGCACAGCATCATGATTAAAGAAACAGAAAAAAGGTTGGAATCTATCCATGCGAATTTCCAGGCAAAAAGAGAGCCTTACAATCTACAAATGTCAAGTAATATTTAACATGGCGCAAGATTTAAAATCTAGTAGTCCTTGTATGGAGAATCAATTTTCGGTACGTGCCTTTCACATCTGTAGCTTTATTTCATATCACATAATACAAAGTTTGCTCTCCATTTACTTCAGTTCAAAAGATCTAGATTTATTGCAATATGCAATCAGACATTATTCTCGAATGACCTCAAGTTATTGCAATTTTATGCAGTGCATTAGTGCAACGAGCACCAAGGGAAACGAAAATAGTAACCGTGTCTGCATCTGTAATTGATTGACTTATAAAACTAAGAGGATTTAAGATATTTTCTTACTTTTATATTCTTCCACTTTAAGTGAATAAGCATACGCTCTTCTTATTTCTTTTTAAAATATTATAGAGACGAACGAACTTACAATGCATTTTATAGTAAAAGTGTACGTCTTTTTTTTAGACTCACGGTCTGATGGAACTCGACCAACCACCATAAAGCGCCGACTTGGCCCTATTATATTATGTATTCTTAAAATTGAAAACCGACTTAGGCAGAAAAAAAAATTAACACTGATGATGAGGTGAAGTCAGCAGTTTTGTTAAAAGTCTGAATGTTTGAGGGCAAACATTCAGACTATCTAACCTATTATTTAAGGGTATAGAAAAGTAAGTAAAGCGCTCTGAAAAGTGTTTTGAAATAAAGGGAGATTATAAAAGTTAAAGTTACAGCTTATAGCGGGTGTTTGTGAAACGCTCCCGAAAACGAAGACAGAAGATAGTACTAACGATACCTTTGATGATGGGTCAAAAAGAAAATCGATCCCGAAGAAAAAAAATCATCTCTTTGCAACGTTTTATTAGCTTTATTCACGCTCCATCATGTTGGTACAGCTAAATAAAACGATAATTTCATTTAAAAAAAAACATGAAAATACTTAAACATAAAACCAGCAGTGGAACTTAAAATAAAAACAACTGACAATAGGGTCAATATTCGCGCGGAATTCACGCCGAATTTGCACGGCCCGCAGCTAGCGATCGTACCAATACCTAATAATTACAACACTTCTCTAAATACCTAACTTATCTACTTAAACTACTATTTTGCCACTGTGCTTATCTCCACGTAGCCACTTTTATTCGAATTCACAGGTTAAATAAACCAAATACCTGGTTCGATTCCCCGCTAATGAAAAATTTATTTAAATGAAATGTTAACAAGGTGTAACCATCGTGTAAATATGTTTATTATTCTGATGTATTCAGTTATGTACCTATTCAGATTAGTTTAATACTAAGTTATTTAAAAAAAATAGGTATGAAACAGCTTACCGATCTTAATACTCCGTGGCCTTATGAGATTCTCCAAGGCACATTAACATGTTGCCGTATTCACGAGCTTTATAAATGAACGCAATAGGCATTATTAAAACAAAACAAGACACACAAAACGTGACAAACAAGAATAATAACAACAAGTAATAACAACAAGTATTTAATAAACAATACGATTGAAGTCTCAAAAACTAAAACTAATAATGAATCCCGCCAAAACTAATGCCTACCGTTAAGTGCGTGCATTCTTATCTCCTTGCGGTAAGCACTTTGATCATTTCCACAGATCGTTAAACAGTTACAACATTGCCAACTTTTATTTTATAAGTTTAGTGATCCCTACGACTAGTCTTCATATGGAATTTTGAAGTTATAGTTGTCATTTTTAAATACAATTAGACAATTAATTGTACCTAGACGCAACAAGCAGTTCGTTGTTACAAAAATTATATTGAAATTAATAAACGTACCTAACTGTGTACTCACTTCCAATATTATAAACACTATTTGGGAATCGAGAAATTGGGTATTAAAATAAGAAAATTAAACGCGATAAAATCCGTAAACTTAGTTTTATTCAATGTATAGTGATCGCGTAAATATAAGAAATCATTATGTTGTTTTAATTTTTTTTATAAACTAAGAAAGAGATTTTAATATTACCGATTTTTAAGTCGAAAGAAAACCTAGTTAAATTTAACATAAATTTTTTCTCTTCTTCTCCTTTCTCTTCTTCTTGGGAAATTAAGGTTAATGTCAGTGATAGGGACCATCCCGTTTTAGGGAGAATTATACATAATTGACACACCTAAAAGGCGGATTGTCAAACACAATATCATAATAGAATAAATAGAATAGAATAGAATTAAAATTTATTTGGAACTATACAATTTGGCATGAAATGGTTTTACAATTATATTAGCCTAGAATTGTGTATAGTGTGCAAGCAGACATGCAAATTTTAAATAATATGTAATTAGCTAACCTAAAACTACATTAATTCTAAATATTCTTTTAAAATATAAAAACACTAGTTTTATAGCAATTCGCCCCATCAGTGTTAGAATTGTAAGAAATATAAAATTTGTTTTTTGTATGTTTATTAGTAAAATATTTATGTTTAACCAGTCAATAACTTTAAATACAGTTTGATTTACTGTAGTTTGGTATGAATTTTTATATTCACATTTGATTAGTAGGTTTGTGTCATCTGCAAATAATATTGATTTTTGTGAAGTAACACTGGGGATATCATTAATATAAATCAGAAACCCCGTGTAGTGGCGGGTAAGAATAACCACTACCCCATATCTTCCCGTGGGTGTCGTAAGAGGCGACAGAGGGAAACTGAAACAGAAGATGGGCAGCAGCATCTTTCTGATAACAGCAAATTGCAATAAAAAACTGCGGTTGCCAACCCGCTCGCTAAGCGTGGCAACTATGGTAATATACCCCCATGACAAAAGTTACAAAAACACGGCCCCAGCCCCTGGCGGCCCCGTCATTCCTGGCTACGGTGGCGACCATGGTAACTGCGTGGTAGGGGATGCCAAGAATCTCCAGTGGAGGTTCGGTTGCCACCTAAGACGACTCGACCTGGCAACATACAACGCACGCACCTTGAGGACTGAAGACAAGATCCTGAAGCTGGAAGAAGAGATAGACAAGTTGCGGCGGATATTATAGGATTATATTATGTCCGAAGAGAGGGACACGGTCATCCTCGAATCCGGCAACTTGTTCTATCACCGGGAGGGCGAACATCTGTCCCAAGGAGGTGTCGGATTTATCGTCCACAAGTCTCTCGTTAACAACATAGTAAATATTGTGAGTGTGTCGACGAGGGTTGCGTACCTTATACTGAGAATCACCAAACGGTATTCGTTGAAGGTCATACAGGTTTACGCATCAACCTTGGCACATCACAATGAGGAGGAGGAGGAAATGTATGAGGATATCTCTAAAGCCATGCATTCCTCCAAAACCCACTATATGGTGTTAAAGGGAGACTTCAACGCAAAACTAGGCACAGGAGAGAACACCGAAGTGAGGGTAGAAATTTGGAATAGGGCAACTAAACGCAAGGTGCCAGTAACTGTCCGACTTCATGGAGAAAGAGGAATTCTTTGTGATGAACTCTTTCTTCCAGAAGCGGCCCTACAGGAAGTAGACCTGGTCGAGCCCCGACGGTTCGACAAAAAATGAGATTGACTTCATTATGACGACTAGATGGCAACTGTTCAGTGACGTAACAGTGATCGCGAGGGTGAAAACTGGTAGCGATCACCAAATGGTTAGAAGCACACTGAACATAACGTTAAGTTGAAGAGGTGTAGTCTAATGAAGTCAACGCTCCGTCCCCCTCGTGTTCTAATCCAAAGTCCTGAAACCTTTCATCTCGATTTATAAACCGTTTTCAGTGCCTAGAAGATTGCAATGCAGTAGATGATATGAATGACAAGCTCATGGAAACTGTCCATGCGGTCGGAGCTAAGTTTTGCAAGACCCGCCGCAGAAGAACACAAAAACTCTCCGATCATACTCTTAATCTCATGGCTGTTAGACGGGAAATGAAGCAGCAGTCTTCAGTAGATTTGTCAGCATACAGGCAACTGAACAGACAGATCTCCTAATCCATGCAGCGGGACTTACGCAACTTTAATACTGCTCGTATTGAAGAAGGGATCGAGCGAAACTAGAGCTCCAAAGTATTTGCCAGTGATCTGTCTGCCAGAAAGAGCCAACTGTCTAAACTGAAGACCGAATGTGGCAGCATCATTTCCGGGACACCTGAGACATTGAGTGAGATTGAGAGGTTCTATGGGCAGCTGTACACATCATCGTTGGAGCCACACGCAAGAGTGAGTAACAATCCAAGAGCAAGATTTATTTATCACTGATCCGATGATATCCCGGACGTCAGTCCGAGCGAGGTTAGAATGGCTCTCCAGCACCTTAAAAACGGCAAGTCCCCGGGCGAGGATGGAATTACAGCGGAGCTTCTGGAAGCGGGTGGAAAACCAGTACTTGAATTCCGTCAGAAGCTCTTTAGTTCCGTCCTCATTGCTGGCACTACTCCGGAGGCGTGGAGCAGAAGTGCGGTGGTCTTGTTCTTCAAGAAAGGCGACAACGCTTTCTTCAATAAATTCAGACCAATTTCCCTTCTGAGCCGCGTCTACGTGCTGTTTTCGAGAGTCATTACGAATCGTCTCGCACGCAGACTCGACGACTTCCAGCCTCCCGAACAAGCCGGTTTCCAAAAAGTCTTTATCACCATAGACCACATACATATCCTTCGGCAAATTGTATAGAAGACCGAGGAGTACAACTTGCCACTATGTCTTCGTATGTGAACTATGAGAAAGCCGTCCGAATTCCGTCGAAATTTGGGTGGTGCTGCAGTCCCTTTAGCGGTGCCAAGTCGAATGTCGGTATATCGAAGTGCTGAAGCGTTTTTACAGTAGGGCTACGATGGCTATCCGAGTACAGAACCAGAGTACGAAACCTATCCAACTACGAGGTGTAAGACAAGGTGACGTTATATCCTTGAAACTCTTCACCGCTGCATTGGAAGACGTTTTCAAGCTAATGGATTGGAAAGGATACGGTATTAATATCAATGGCGAGTACATCACTTACGTTTGATTTGCCGACGATATAGTTCTCATGGCAGAATCTCTGGAGGACCTAAGCACTATGATCAATGACCACAATAGTGCCTCCCAACTGATAGATCTTAAGATGGACAAACAAAGATCATGTATAACGTCCATGTCACACCTTTGCCGGTAGCTGTTGGGAGCACTAAACTCGAAGTTGTTGAGGAGTATGTTTACCTGGGACAAATAGTCCAACTAGGTAAGTCCAACTTCGACCGAGAGGTCAATCGACGGATTCAACTCGGCTGGGCAGCATTCGGGAGATTACGACACATCTTCTCGTCAGGTATACCTCAAAACTTGAAAACGAGACTGTACAACCAGTGCGTGTTGCCACTGATGACTTGTGGAACTGAGACGTGGCCCTTCACTGCTGGCCGTATGAGGAAGCTCAAGGTCGCTCAGCGAGCTATGGAGGGCTATGCTCGGGGTTTCTCTGCGTGATAAATTTGGAAATGAGAATATCCGCAGTAGAACTAGAGTGACCGACATAGCCCAACGGATTAGTAAGCTGAAGTGGCAATGGGCCGTCCATATATCTCGAATAACCGACAACCGATGGTGAAAAATGAACCGGTAGGCGAAGTGTAGGGCGACCCCCTACTAGATGGAGTGACGACCTGGTAAGCCATGCAGGAAGTCAATGGATGCAGTTAGCTCAGCAGTTGGTTCAGCAGTGGACTTGTGGAGGGCTGTAATGATGAAATTAGAAACAGTAAAGTTGCGAGATCGCCACCTTGAGGGACACCTGTATTATATGAGATGTGTCAATCAATCAGTCGCATGATCTCTGCTGCAGGGCGCGAGATGAAGAACGTTGCCTCCATTTCAATTGGACCTTCGCAGGTGCATTAAGAAGCCAGCCGAAGGAAGAGGCCCGAACATCTTTCCAGTTTGGTCGTTCGGAGCCAAGTCGTGGCCAGCATAGGAGGCCAGCCGTATCTGATGCAGGACCGGAGAACACATTTAGGACTCAGGCCAGCATAGGAGGCCTGCCGGATCTGATGCAGAACCGGAGAAGACACTGAAGGGATTGACCTGGAACTGAATAGCTGCCGGGAGAAAGAAACCGGAATTGCTGACAGGCAAGAGTGCTTATGTAAGGTACTCATTGCTCCCGGGCGATGGTGCTTGTGTAAGGCACTCACTGCTGCCGGGCGAGGGTGCTTGTGGAAGGCTCTTGACTGCACTGCGGGTGGGCGAGGGTGCCTAGTCACTGGCGACGGGACAGCGGAACACCAGCATATCAAGCACCGACACCTAACGGTGCCAAAGTTGGAGCTTTGGCTTAACGCCTTTCGAGGTAGTGCATACCAAATAAGCGAGTTTGCCTTTGAATAGCTCGGCTGTGCCGAGCTTCACTTATTATGTCTTGCGTGAAGGGCCTGTGAGTAGGCATGCAGAGGGTTGCTTTTTCTTCCCGTACCCTGAGCAAGCTGTGAAGCGTACGTCCACTGACGGGCAATACCTACCTAACCTTTCCTGCACGATTCCATCCTTGGGCAGTTCACCACAGTAGGCTCCGTCCCAAGGTTATTAGGGAACGATAGGGATTATTAGGGACCGATAGGGAGGTAGGGACCTTAGGGATATCGTAGGCCAACAGTCCCCCTCTTGCAAAATGAAGAGGGCACAGGACCAAAATGAGAGGGCCGAGGGAACCAGGACACGAACAGGGGTTTCAAGGGAGGCGAAAGAAACTGAATCATCTGGAGCGACCACAGCTACTGCATCGAGTGGGGCTAACACCAAGACATCCACGAACACATGGGACTCGGAAACGTCCGTGGCAGTGACAAGCAGCTGGACAGAAACTAGTGGTACGCAGTCTAGCATCGCGCCGAAATCCGTCGTGTCCAGAAATGAAGCGATAGCCGAGAACGTCGGTCAAGTCGAAATCGAAGAGCGGCATTGACGAAAACGGTAGTCGAACAGGCAAACGGAAATGGATCACGAAATGGTAGTAGGTTGTCGGGATCAGCGAGGCTGAAGGCCGAATTAGAAGCGCGTATTAAATTCAAACGCTCAGAGCTCGAACGAGCAGAAGCAGCTGCTGGTTTGGCTAAGTCACAATTGGAGTTAGCATGCCTCAACCGGGAAGAGGAGATCGACTCGAGCGAGGATGATGAAGAGCGGAATACCCAAGTGGAACCTTTTGTAAGGAGTTGGGTTTAACATTCCATAATGAGCGCGCTAGTTAGTTTAACGCAGCCCGAACCTGCAGAAAAGGACGCGTCCAAGGGATCACGCCGTAAAGAGGCGGAGGTCGAGTGCGACCTAGGAAATGCACAGAAAGCACACGCAAGTGAGGTGTCAGTGTTGACGACGGGATTGTGAGTGCAATAAAAACTGCGGGTAAGGATAAGTCATCCCCGCCTCATTACCTCCATGAACTACCGGTCTTTGACGGAGACGCAAGTGAATGGATAGTTTTCAAGACGGTGTTTGAAGACACACGTGAACATTTTTCAGGTGTGCAAAATGTGGCACACCTTTGAAGAGCGTTACGAGGCACCGCTAAAGAGGCGGTAAGGTCATTGTTGTCTATTTATGTCAACCAAATGAAATTGAGAACGCACTCGAAAGGAAGTTCGGTAGAGTTGCGATGCTCATTCTATCCGAAAACGAAAATGTAAAGCGAATGCCAAAGCTGGCGGAAGATGGCAGAAATATTGGCATTTTCGCTAGTCGCGTTATGAATATGGTTGCATCAATTCGTGCGTTAAAGTAACCACAGTATCTATACTCACCTGAGTTAGTGAGCCGTATAGTGGAGCAGCTCCTTATTGTGATTAAATTTAAATGGTTCCAATATCGAGCTCAGTAACTTATGGAGGCAGAGCTACAAAAAATTTCTAATTTTTAGAACTCGTTGAGTGAAAAATTTGGTACGTCATTCAACGCTGAGAACGTGTCTGAAAAACGGAAACGTCCTGAAAACGGGGACGAACCGTGCTCACCGCGAAGGAGCCTGTGTACGACCGTATTAATCGTTAGCGTTATGAGCGCAAAGAAAATAAGAGGCACGCACGACAAGTGGTTTTGACAACTCAGTAAAAGCCTATAATTATATGTAACAAAGAGCACTCTATAGAGCGTTGTTACAACTTTAAAAATATGGATAATCGAGAAAAATGGGAAGCGGTTAAGAAGGCGAATATATACTTTTAATGTCTAGCACCCTACCATAAGAGGTCAAAGTTTAGGGCAAAAAAATGTGGAATAGATGGATGTTAGATGGTGCATCATCGTACTCTACACAGATACCCCAATAAAAAGGTTTCGCCGCAAGAGGGTGATAGGGTAAAGAGGGACAAATTACAACTGTAAATACAATTAATACACTGGCATCTGCATTTTTAAAGATTATACCAGTCGAATTGTATGGACCTAGAGGAAAGGTTAAAACCATGGCTTTTCTGGATGAAGGTTCAACTATGACACTCATATAGGAGCATATAGCTAAGAAATTAGCACCCCGCGGGCCCAAAGAGGTATTACGAATTGCGAGCATAGAGGACAAGCGAATTAACGGCAGTAGTTCGTATCGCTTGAACATTAAGATTAAGATCCCCCTACCCCAGTCTACGAATTTGGAGTATATATGTAAAAAAAATACTGACAGACGTAATTCAAATAGCACATCTCAAAATAATTAATTATATAAACTGCACCCATGTAGTTTAGAAATAAAAAATAGTTAAAGATCGCTCACCTTATAACGTCGATATTACTTCAAATAATTAGGATTGGGTACTTTTTGCTATATAAAAAATTGCACCTTGCTTGAATATAATTGCACCATCGTTAAAATACAATATTAAGTGCAAAATGTTAATAAAACCAAATTTGTTAAATGTCGAATGCACCACCCCCCTACCCCAGCCTACGAATTTGGAGTATATATATATATATATAAAAAAAAACTGACATACTTATTTCTAATAGCACATGTCAAAAATATTAATTAATTGAACTGCACCCATTTAGTTTATATATAAAAAAAGGTAAACTCGCTCACCTTATAACGTCGATATAACTAAATAAATTAGATTTGGGTACTATGCAATATGAAAAAACTGCACTCTGCTTGAATATTACTGCACCGTTAAAAACGCATTAAATGCAATATTAAGTGCAAACAGTATATAAAGTAATTATCGGCAACTATTGGACAAAAGTGATGAAAAAAATTAACATAAAAGCAAATTCATGGAATTGGTGAATTCTGGAACGCAAAATATTCTAGTCAACTTTTCCTAATAATGAGATATTATTATAATTTTTCATATTAATATCTGTATTATTAAATTTGAATATCTCGATAAATGTTAAGGACTAGGGTTAGAGCGAAACAACCCCACACGACTATATTAAATTACTCTCTGGGGTTGTTTCACCACTAATTTATTAAAAGTTTATTGGGAAATAAATGTATTTTATTTTATTTATTTATTCTATAATTATATATATATATATATATATATATATATATATATATATATATATATATATATATATATATATATATGTAATTATATATATTATGTTATATATATATATATATATATATATATACATTATATATATATATTTTTTTTCAGGTCTTTATTTACCTTTGACGAAACTTAAATCCATATTAAAGCAGCTGAAGAAATGTAAAAATAATAAGTTGGCTTTTAAAAGAAAATATATTCTTGCAATAAAATGACAAGAACCATATGCATTTGAAATTGTGTCATCAAACTTGTCAGCTACTACAAAAATATGCAAGCCTCTAAGAGTGGCAACAAAAACATGGCAGGTGATTATGCAAGATGATAAAATTTTGGTATTGCCGTTGTATAAGCAACTTGTGCGTTTTACTGAGCAAAAAGACACAGGTAAATTTATTTCATTTATTTGTGTGTATAGTATTAAATAATTTTATACACACAAATAAATAATTTTAAAGGCGTCCCGCTCTGAGAAAAAAATAAATGGTCACATTATGTGGCATACACGAACTATATTATGCAGTGCGCTACAAGGAGGAGAGTTTGTGAATATATTGTGAGCTCCATGTAATATAGCCTCTCATGGGTGATTTCTGGATCTCGATGACAGCGCCACCTCCCGGCTCCAATTATAATTTAAGCCATCAGGGGTCCACTCAAACACATAAAAATTCATCAAAATCAGTCGAGCCATTTTCGAGTTTTAGGAGACTAACGGCAGCAATTGATTATTTAAAAAGTTTTAAACTTGTTAGTTTTGGGTATTTGGTAACTGGCACTTCATGCCGTTAATTAAAAAGGAGAGAGCTGCTTGTTTGTAGTCTGCGTCTGACGAACGTCAGTTATCTACACAGTAAAGTAAAAACTCTTGAAATAACGTAGAAATATATTATGAAACATGTTAGTAATAAATTGAGTGATCATTTTCACTAATTGAAATTAATTCTACTGAACCACTAGAAAAAACACTAGTATACCCACGCCACGGTTCGGTCGAAACCACTAGTTTTGGTGTCAAAACCACTGTTGGCAACAATACTGTGCTCTATAAAGTTAAAGGATTTTCAGTCAGCAAAAAGCAAACAGAGTCTCAGAGACAAAAGTATAACCATAAACAAAACAAAATTTATTAAGAATGTCAAATAGGCTATTTTATAAAAAAATGAAATATGTATCTAAAGCGACAAATTTTCTTATTGTCAAAAAATTTAAGATATCTCAAATAAGAGCTAAGTAACCAGAAAAGACGCTAAAAATTTGAGTAGCTAAATTGCTCACTTAATTTCTGGCGACAAAGTCGCTGTTACAGCACGGTCAGCATAATCAGTTGTGACCATAGTAATTAATTCTAACGTATTTTGTTATAACCCTGCAGTGGTCGCGCCTTATAAATTCACGCAAGTGGTCACGTGGATTGCATATTATGTATTCTAATTTAAAATAAGAATAAAACTGTAAAATATCAAATAAAATGTACTTTTACTTTAAATAAAACAGGGTAACACTTAGTAATCATATTTAATAAACAAAAAACAGCTATACATCCATCTTTATTAAACACAAAAAATGAAAAAAAAAATTATACATGAAAATGGCATATTAATTTGAGATCACAAACCAGTTTACATATTTATTACTAATCTAATCATTAAACAATAGGAACGGAATATGTACTAGGAATTATCTAGACTAACGAATTTACCACAGTGCACGATCGGTGCGTACTTTTATTGCGCGATCTTCCGCAGTCGTAGCAGCGACCCACTCTACTAGTTTGCGATGATGCTGAAGTACATGGTTGTAGGTTTCAGCCATGCCAAGTAGAGGGAAATAAGAAAGTCGCGTTAAATTATTATACTTCACGTCGGGACAGCTGCTTACTTTATATAATATACAACGGTGGTAGAGCCACGCAGCAGCTTTTGCTGTTGCACGTATGGGCAGGCTCGAGCCGGGTTAGTACCACGACCTCACAGAATACCGGCGTGAAGTGGAAGCTCTGCTTTTGCGTTTCGTCTGGTGAGTGCAGGTGACCGGAGGCCCAATTCTCCCCCCCCCCCATCAACATGGTAGCGGAATTAAATTTTAGACTACCCCAGGAGGGTACCAGCACCTCTGGAGAATCCCTCGCTGAGCATCCACGACCATGCTACTCCACTCCTGAGCGTGGGTGCTCAGGCTGCCCAGTATTCTGGGGGGCAAAATTCCGCTCAAAACAATAACTGCTCGGGGCAAACTGAGCAACAAGACCAAGGCGACCCTGCCACGCTATCCGTGGTTTCTGCAACATCGGGGACTTCACTCGAACCTAAACGCCGTCCACTACCATCTCGAGACGGCGAAGCAACCGCTCTTTCTGACCGAGACAAGGTGTCCTCTCAGCTGATACTTCCATATCTCTCCTACAGGGTACAAATTGGAACACTCCTTTGTGCCTCAGGCTGGAGTGCGTGTACGTCAGAGAGGACATCTGTTCTCGACGCCTCGGCAGTCTTGAAGGTTCGGACCTGTCCATCCTTTGGCTACGCGTAGATAGCGACGACCATCCGCGCGTCTACGGTGCCTCTATGGGATCCATAGCAATGCCGAAACAGACCGACTCATCGACCACGTCAAATGGCTACAGATTCCTTGCTGGCAACGTCCCATCCGCAGAGATCGTGATCCTTGGCGATTTTAACGCCCACCACGCCGAATGGCTTGGTTACGTTTAACCGATCATGCGGGAGATCTGTTTATGACTTTGCCTTGGCATATGGTCTGACACAGCTGGTTACTTCGCCTACGCGGATTCCAGATGTGAAGGATCATACACCTTCCACTGACCTCTCATCCGGACGGATATCAGGTTTCCGTCGATGCCCTCTCGGCTCTTCGGACCATTGTCTGTCCGAGTGTGGTGCCACTCACGCTCCCCTCGCGGTTGCGTTCTGCAGGTTGCCGCCGTGTTTGGCATTACAGGTCGGCGGATTGGGACGGAATGCGGTCTTTCTTTGCATCCTACCCATGGGGGCGGTTTGCTTCTCGCCGGATGATCCCAGCGCTGTTGCTGACTCTGTCACTGATGTGGTGTTACAGGAATGGAACTATTTATTCCATCATCTGTGGTACTCATCGGAGGCAGATCGCAGCCTTGGTTTGGTCGCTCGTGTAAGACTGCATTACGCAGTAAGCAGGAGTGCTATCAGGCCTGGGCTGAGGCTTCGGCGGCTCGGGATGTAAACACCAGCATGCGTAAAAAGAAGTATAACTTCGCCTCAGGTCCTTCAAAGAGTTATTGCCAAGGCAAAGTCAGAGCACATAGGCAGAATTGGCGAAACTAGTTCGCCTTCCTTCGGGAACCCGTGCATTCTGGTCTCTCGCCAAGGCTGTCCAAGGAATTTCTGTAAGCCATCACTACCATCTCTGCACAGGAGGACGACTCACTGGCCCACGCCGCAAAAGCCGACCTTTTAGGCTCACTTTTGCGTCCAACTCGACTCTTGATGACGGGGAACACACCGCCGACCATCCCGCGGTGTGAGTGCTCCATGCCGGATGTGCGGTTCTCACAGCGCTCAGTCCATAAAGCACTCCTCCCTGGACATCCACAAGTCGAGTGGGCTGACGGAATCCCCAATTGTGCTGAGGACGTGTGCTCAGGTTGGCACCGGTTCTAACGCGTCTTTTCCGGTACTCCTACTCCTAGGCGTAGTCCTGAAATCATGGAAGACAGCTTTGTCCAACCGATCCTAAAAGCGACCCTCAGACCCGTCAACTACAGGCCTATCGCCATCACCCCTTGTTCTCCAAAATAATGGAATCCATTATAAACTGCCAGCTCATGCGGTACCTTGAGGATCACCAGCTGATTAGTGACCGCCAATACGGTTTCGTCAGGGTCGATCAGCTGGTGATCTTCTGGTCTACCTGACTCATAGATGGGCGGAGGCAGTAGAGTCAAGGGAGGCATTGGCCGTTAGTTTGGACATTGCGAAGGCTTTCGATCGGGTTTGGCACAAAGCGCTTCTTACAAGCTCCTTCCTATGGGCTTCCCGAGAAATTGTGCAATTGGATCACCAGCTTTCTTGCAAATCGGAGCATCAAGGTCGTTGTAGACGGTACATACTCCGACTACAAACTAATAACGCTGGTGTTCCACAAGGCTGCGTGCTATCACCAACGCTGTTTCTTCTGCATATCAATGATATGTTGCAAACCGGTAGCATTCATTGCTATGCGGATGATAGCACTGGTGATGCTCTATACGCCGGCCGTGCGAATATTTCTCGGGAAAACGTCGCCAGTACCGGAACAAACTTGTGTCTGAAGTCGAGTCTTTGCTGAACAAAGTCTCGGATTGGGGGCGACTAAATCTAGTCAGTTTAATCCTCAGAATACACAAGTTTGCGCGTTTACCGCTAAAAAGAACCCCTTTGTCGTATCTCCTCAGTTTCAAGGCACTCCTCTAGTTGCCTCAGCCAGTATCGGAATCCTCGGCGTCGACATATCGAGTGACGTGCAGTTTCGCGGTCACTTGGAAGAACCGGTTGCCTAAAAACTGGCGTGCTCAGCAGAGCGGGACAGTATTTCATGCCGGCACAACGCCTGCAACTTTACAAGGCGCAGGTTCGGCCTCACATGGAATACTGTTCCCATCTCTGGGCTGGGGCTCCCCAGTGCCAGCTTCTTCCACTTGACCGCATCCAGCGCAGAGCGGCTCAAATCGTCGACGACCGAGTCCTTTCCGATCGGCTCGATTCATTGGCGCTGCGAAGAGATGTTGCATCTCTTTGCATTTTCTTTCGCATTTACCACGGGGAGTGCTCTGAGGAATTGTTCGGATTAATCCCAGCCGCCACATTTCACGAACGCACATCGCGGCAGAACTCCCGATACCATCCACACCATCTGGATAATTGGCGGTCCACCACTGTGCGATTTAGAAGATGTTTTCTTCCTCGCACAACTCCCTTGTGGAATAGTTTACCACCAGCGATTTTTCCGGACCGATACGACTTAGGGACCTTCAAGAAAAGAGCCTACTCCTTTTTAAAAGGCCGGCAACGCATCTGCAATTCCTCTGGTTCTGGTGTTGCAGTTGTTCATGGGCGGCGGTAGTCACTTACCATCAGGTGAGCCGCATGCTCGTTTGCCCCCTCTCCTATAAAAAAAAAATAATAAAGCGCAAGTCCGGTCGTGTATGGAGTATTGCAGCCATATATGGGCTGGTGCTGCAAAATGCCACCTAGCAGCTTTGGACTCAATGGAAAGACGTGCTAAAAGGCTTATTGGTGACCCAAATTTGCTTAAAATCAATCTTACCAGCCTCGAACACAGATGCAAAGTAGCCAGCCTTTCGGTTTTCTAAAGGATGCATTTCGGAGAGTGTGCGCAGGAATTGCACAATTTAATTCCTCCCTCTCCCTTCCACCATCGGACAACCAGACGTTCGGCCAGTCTCCACTCTTTCGTTGTTGACATACCACGCATTAGAACGAAACGGTTCGCTACGTCGTTCATCATGCGTACAGCAAGGGAGTGGAATAAGTTTCCAGCATCTGTCTTTCCATCCGATTACAGTGTGGGTGTCTTCAAGGCAAGAGTGAATATGCTTTTGTTAAGTCAGTGCGCTTCACCATCTTAGGCTACATCACCACTTACCATCATGTGGGATCAAAAAAACTATTAAGCCATGGATAACTCCAGATCTCTTTCGCTGTATTCGACACAGAGATAATTTGCACAAAAATATCTTTTACTAGGTACAGAAACTATTGTAATAAGTTTAAAAAAAATTAAGTTGGAATATGAAAAACATGAATTAAAAAAGGCTAGTAATAAGCAATACATAACATAACAAATAGGGCAAAAAAGAAAGAAAATTCATTCCATCACTTATTAACCTCATCATCCACTACGGAGGTATCTGTTAATTTAGTTAATGATTTTTTCGCTAATAAAGGCAAAAATCTCGCGGAAAATATATCGGATGGACTTACAGAGTTAACAAAAAAATCTTTTAACGACAACAACAACAACAACTCGCAGTCCAAGGTATTGTTACCAACGGATGAGGACGTGGTTGCAAGATTAATAATATCTCTCCGTAATGACTGTGCTGTGAGTTGGGATGTAATGTCCTCTAATCTCCTTAAAAGGCGTATTAATGTAGTTGTTCCACCCATTCTTTTTAGCGCATTTAAATAAAAGCATGTTTTTATAAAAGTTTTTTTACTTTTAATTTATTATTTTTAACATAAATAGCGGTGTACGGAGATGACGCCGCCACGAAAATAAGTTACGTAATTCTAAACTCTTCCGGTGGCGCGTCATGATTGTGCCGCCACAGAAATCGGAGACTGTCCCTGTCTTCCTCGCGAATCTTCACTTGCAGGAACATTTCTTTAATATCTGCCATTACTGCTACGCTTCCTTTTCTGAATCGTAACAGCATACCAAATAATGAACTTAACAGGTCAGATCCGGTCAACAGTGCGTCATTAAAACATCGTTCATCCGTCCTGGCGGTCGCGTCGAAAACAAGTCTTTTTTTTTTCTGCGGATGCATTATGGCGATTTTCAGCCTGCGCTCTATTTGGTGGCATGCGTTCGTCATCAGACCGCCATAAAAAAACAGATTTGTATCTGTTGTCCGGGAAGCGAGGTACAGTTTTATTTAAAATACTCAACGCTCGCTCGCTCGCTGATATTAATTTACGAGTAAGTATAA
This sequence comes from Parnassius orleans, assembly GCA_029286625.1. Classification (NCBI taxonomy): domain Eukaryota; kingdom Metazoa; phylum Arthropoda; class Insecta; order Lepidoptera; family Papilionidae; genus Parnassius; species Parnassius orleans. The sequence goes on from JAGSMP010000790.1 coordinate 37,988, forward strand.
AGTACCAGTTGTCCAGACCAATTAATATGGTAGGTCTGGACCTTTCATAAAACAACTCGTCCTCTATGGGTGCCAAATGAGGGCACCGTTTTAATAATTCTCGACTCACCGATTGCGGAGAGAGATTAAGTGAAATTTGCCCCCTCCATTGTATTTTGATTGTTATCTGTGTGGACAACAAAACAGATAACAATCAAAATATATTTAAATTAGATAACAATCTGGCACAAAAATATTAACAGTTTTGTGCTAGGTTTTTATCCTAAATATGTTGACACATCATTTTTATATTAAATACAGGAGATATCAACTTTACACTTTGCAATATTTATGACATACATATTTACATAATACAAGAAATAAAAATTAACAACTAACAAAGTTAAAACCTATGTGATATGGGAATGTGTGTGCATAAGTGTAAGCTGTTTTACTGCTCTTTTGAATATCTCTTTTGACGATTCCAGAATGATTGCCTATGGTCACAAAACCTTGACTGACTGTGAACGAGGTGGGTTGTGTGCCTGCAATCGTACGACTATAAAGTGGTATACCAACCTGGTAAGAACAACATTGCAGATTCCTTGTCTAGACTAAGTAAAGCTGCTGAAAAATCACCTACAGAGCTAAAAGACAACCACATTTGTCAGGTTGTTAAGTTTGCTAGGCCTGTGGTCGTTTCACTGAAATAAATAATTGATTTTTATGTAGAAGATAGAGAAATCTTAGATGTCAAAAAGGGGCATATCACAACATATGGAATAGTAATGTAATGATATATAAGATATTTTAAAACGAACTCTGTTTTCATATTGTTAAGGATCGTGATTCCTGCTCAACTGCGTAAGAGAGTTTTGGAAGCCGCTCATGAGCCGCTCATGATGATGAAAACAAGACTAAGAATGAAAGTCTGGTGGCCCAAATGTAACAAAGATGCCGAAAATATTATCAAATCGTATGAAAGATATACCCTAGTCTCTGCTACAAACCCACCAAACCCTATGAAGCGACGTGAACTACCAGAAGGGCCATAGGTTGATATTGCTATTGACCTGATAGGCCCACTTCCTGGTGGTGACTACTTATTAGTAGTTGTGAACTATTAAAGCAGATATATAAAGAAGTTGAGATTTGTCAAAATATCACTTCAGCAGCAATTTTGACCCAGTTAAAGGAAGTATTTAGGCGAACTGCGAAGTCCAGCTTTATAACAGCCGATAATGGTAAGCAATTTACAAGTGAGGAGTTTTAGTCATTTCTAGTGGAAAGAAACATCACTCTCTTTAGCAAAATACCATATTGGCTACAGAAAAACAGGGAAGGCGAACGACAGAACCGTGACATATCGAAAAGATTAAAAATATCATCACTAACACTACAGCCTTTCACAAGTCCACTGCTGAACATAGGCCTCCCCCAAGTTATGCCACAAAGCACGGTCCTGAGCCACCTGCATCTATCGACTGCCCGCACACCTCACCAGGTCGTCACTCCATCTAGTGGGGGGTCGCCCCACACTTCGCCTATCAGTACGAGGCTTCTACTCGAGAACCATTTTTCCCTATTGGTTCTCGGTTCTTCGAGTTATATGGCCGGCCCATTGCCACTTCAGCTTACTTAATCCGTTGGGCTTCGTCGGTCACGCTGGTTTTACTGCGGATATCCTCGTTACTAAGTGTATCACGCAGAAAAACCCCGAGCATAGCCCTCTCCTTAGCACGCTGAGCGATCTTGAGCTTCTCATACGCCAGCAGTGTAGGACCACGTCTCAGATCCTTAAGTCATCACTGGCAACACGCACTGGTTGCACAATTTCGTTTTCAGGTTTCGAGGTATACCTGACGAGAAGATGTGGCGTAATTTCCCGAACGCTGCCCAGCCGAGTAGAATCCGTCGATTGAACTCTCGATCGAAGTTGGACTTACCTAGTCGGACTATTTGTCCCAAATAAACATACTCGTTAACAACTTCGAGCTTAATGCTCCCAACAACTACGGACATATTTGCGACATGGACATTACACATGATCTTTTGTTTGTCTATGTTCATCTTAAGACCTATCCGTTGGGAGGCATTATTCAGCCCATTGAGCATAGTGCTTAGGTCCTCAAGTGATTCTGCCATAAGGACTATGTCGTCGGCAAATCGAAGGTGAGTGATGTACACGCTATTGATGTTAATACCGTATCCTTTCCAGTCCAGAAGCTTGAAAACGTCTCCCAATGCAGCGGTGAAGAGTTTCGGGGATATAACGTCACCCTGTCTTACACCTTTCAGCAGTTGGATAGATTTCGTACTCTGGTTCTGTACTCGGATAGCCATCGTAGCCCTACTGTACAAATACTTCAGCACTTCGACATACCGACACTCAACTTGGCACCGCTGAAGGGACTGTAGTACCGCCTAAATTTCGACGGAATCAAAGGCTTTCTCATAGTGCACATACGCCAGATATAATGGCAAATTGTACTCCCGGACTTCTGTACAATTTACTGAAGGGTTGACTGCCTCGTTGGTCTAGTGGTTGTAGTAGTGCGACTGCTGATCATGAAGTCCTGGGTTCGAATCCCGGGTCGGGCAAAAAAAATCAGTTATTGAGCTTTTCCATCAAGAAATTCTCAGTGGCTGCCCGGAGTCAGGAAGTTGGCGGTGTCTCACACCCGTGCCTCGGAAAGCACGTAAAGCTGTTGGTCCTGCGCCTGATCTCTCTCCGGTCGTGTCGGTTTACCGTCCCATCGGTCTATGAGAGTGAGAGAATAGAGAGTGCACCTGTGCTTGCGCATACACTTGGGCACTACAATCCTGTCCTGCGCAGTTAGCTAGTCTCTATTGAGGCAGGCCGCCGTGACCGAAATTCGGTCTGGAGGACATTATTATTATTATTATTATTGAAAAAATATTAATTATATATATTATTTTAAAAAAAAATTTTTGCCCGACCCGGGATTCGAACCCAGGACCTCATGATCAGCAGTCGCACTACTACAACCACTAGACCAACGAGGCAGTCAATATTCAATATAGTAGTATACATTTTTCAATATTATACTACTAAAGAGTACATGATTAATAATAACCTCTGGGGATGAGGCGATCGCTACCATCTGTTTCCATACGTTTTCATACTTAATTGTATAAAATATTATATTATGAATTAATGTTTTAGAAGTCTCGCTGGGTTTCTTGCTTGTTCTTCTCAGGACAGTGTTTTTTTTTTTCGAATCAGTGGTAAAGTATAAATGACAATTAATAAGTATTCTTGTATTTCCATATTGACTAAAATTTATTCTATTCTATAAATAAATTAAAACTTTTTAGTAAATTTTCAGAGACGGAAAAGTAATTTAAACTTTTCAAATTTGATCCCCTTGCAACTTTATCAAAATACCAGAAATCATCCTCATCCTAATACTTTATAAAGGTTTTGGTGAAATAAATTATTCAATGGCAGAGTTCGCTTTGAGCCTTGACTTCGCTTTTCGAAATAAATTCTTTTACAATTCAACGACCGCCATATATCAATACCATTAGCGTTATTCTGAAGTAACTTTTATTCGTATTTTACAAATAAAGAAAGTTAAAATATCCCGCGTAAAGGGCTTTGTATATATTAAGGATCTAACACAAACTCAATCTCAAGACCAGACCATCTTGCTTTCTAATTAGATATTAACTGGAAATAGTTATGAAATAGTTATGTGAGAAAGAAAAAAATGGAAGTTGACGAACTATGTCAAGTGGGGTATCATTGAATAGTTCTTTGACAATCATCTTTGGGTTTCTCTAAACATTTTACATTTTAAAGGCTATTTTGGATCTATAACGATTTAAAATTGGTTAGCAACCATTATCACTTAAATTTTTAAAAGTTATTATCCTATTAACTCTTAAGATCTTATTAACGTGAAAAATAATTATTCACTTCTGAGTTAACTGTATTACGCAGTCGGGTTTTTTTAATAGATGTTTTAACCAATAAGCTTGTTCTAGCTTCCTAAATTAAATTTTCTAATAACTCACTTAGAACAAGGGAAACTCTTATGTGGCGCAGATTTTACAGTTTATTGATTTCTTTGCGGTTAACACAGACTGCAAATTTACTTTAAAACATCGTGTACACTAGCATACATTGTCAGCAGCAAGTGCGATGTACTAACACAGGTAATGCTGTGAAAGGTGTGTGAAATTCCAGATTACTCTCCATGAGCAAATAAAAATCGTGTTCTACCAACGCTTGACGTGTTGGAAAAACTTGCGCCAACTCGATGAAAACTTTGTGGAAGGAATAAAAAGATTAAAGGCGTACCTTATTATGACTTTCTCACAAAAGCTGTACCGAATATTGCGAAGTGTCAGTTATTATTTTGGATTTCATTTTATGGTAAGATATGACTGCCTCGTTGGTCTAGTGGTTGTAGTAGTGCGACAGCTGATCATGAGGCCCTGAATGGCGGGGCCCTGGCGGGTTTGAATCCCGGGTGGGGCCAAAAAAATCTGGTATTGAGCATTTCCATCAAAAAATTCTCAGTAGCTGCCCGGAGTCTGGAAGTTGGCGGTGTCTAACCCTCTTGCCTCGGAAAGCACGTAAAGCCGTTGGTCCTGCGCCTAATCTTTCTCCGTTCGTGTCGGCTTACCGTCCCATCGGACTATAAGAGTGAGGGAACACACTTAGGCACTATATTCCTGTCCTGCGCCGATGGCTAGTGTCCGTTCAGGCTGGCTGCCGTGACCGAAATTCCGTCTGGAGGACATTATTGTAAGATATTAATTAAAAGATTCAGGCGTTATTTTGCGGCACAAAGATACGAATTTTTTTTAGGTTCATGTCACTTCTGCGATACATGTGAGTGTGCCAATTAAGTTTAGTTAAGACCGCACTTGGGAAAACGAATTGTGTTTGATGAAGATGGAGTAACGATTTGGGCATGGTGGCTGTCAACAGCTTAATGCGTGAAGCCGTAGATCAGGCTAAGTAGAGATACACGCCTAGGTATAGACCTATCTCCAGCAGTGGACCATCACAGGCTGACGAAGATGATGATGGTGATGAACTTTTATATGCCAGAATGAAATAATAAGCATTACATAATTCTCTATACAAAGATCTCTTTAAACCAGTTTAAACGAAACTAAGCGAATTAATTTTTATATAAATTTGGTTATACATTATTTCGAAAAAATTGGTTTCGCGCGATTAAAACTAAACTGCCGAGCAATTAGACGATAGTTAAACTTTTTATACCTATTATTTTTAAACCCGAATAATTTTTGTAAACGAAAAATTATTTTCAATGTTTTAATTATCTAGTCAAAATGAACAAAGACGTGGTCGTAGAAATTATTAATGCTATGTTGCATTACACAAGTAATCTTTGATTCAACTAATTTAGAATTAGTTGAATTAATTTGCTTAAAGCAGTGGATGTCGGAGTTGCAAGAAAATTGACAAGGAGTTATTTACTTTGTTTTTATTTATTTATTTATTTTTACAAAATATAGTTATTAAATTACATCCGACAGTACAAATAAACTTACAAAACTTTTACCATGTACCGCCGATTCGTAACTTCGATCGTATTCAATCGGTTCGCGTTGCGACAACTTATTTAATGACGTATATAAATGGTGTGACAAAACAGCAAAATGTTTTTTTAACTAGGTGTGTACCAAAGCAAAGTATAGTTAGTTAGTATATTATATGAAAATTAGTGATTGAGATAATAATGTTAAAATTGTGTGCATCTATGTATATATTTATAAGTAATTTTTTTGTGTATATTATGATGTGTTAGTAGATATAGTTTTATTTTTAGTATAAATTATTAGTAGGTGTCGTTAACAATGTGTTGATAAAATACTGTTTAAGCTTATATTTAAAAAAATCATCTAGTTCATTTTTGATTGGTTTTAGAATTTGGTTTAAAAGAGCGGGAATTTGATATTGTAATCTAAAATTCCATACAACATTTTATATTTTGGGATAGTCATATATGGATTGAGGGCTTGTCGAGAGATTTGTTTTAATACGGCTAACTTTTAATTCTTCCTTGCCATAGTTTTGAAGCAGCAATAGGTATTTCACATTGTCGTGTACTGGTAGTATTTTTCAATGTTGGAAAAGACCATAAGGATTTTTTTTTATATTTATCTTTTATTTTGAGAAGGGTGATATATTTAAGGATGCGCAATAGATGTATATATTTTCAAGGTGGATTTTATAAATGCGTCCGTAACTGCTCAACCCGTACGAAACTATTGATTTGCACAGTGCCTTATATAGTAACAGTAACATCTGTCATAATATAGTATTATTTGCTGATGACACTTCATTAATTTTCAAATTAAAACGACAATATTAAAATATGACGAAGTAAATAATGTTATCTCTAAATTAGTAAATTGGTTTAATGTTAATAACTTGCATTTAAATAGCACTAAAACGAAATGTATGAAGTAAATGACTCCAAATGTCAGACAATTAAATACTAATGTAATTTTAAATGGGGAGGAACTGAGTCTTGTCGATACCACCATTTATCTTGGAATAACACTAGACGCGAAGCTTCAATGGAGCCCCCATATATCAAAGTTAGCAAGCAGACTTAGTTCTGTAGCATATGCTGTAAAAAAGATTAGAAATCTTACCAGTATGGAAACAGCTAGACTTGTTTACTTTAGCTATTTCCATAGCATAATGTCGTATGGTATTTTGCTATGGGGACACGCGACTGACACTGAAATTATATTTGTTTTATTAACTTTGGCCTCTCATTACATTTATGAAAATGTAATGTAATGAGAGGCCTACATTACATTTATGAAAATGTAATGTACGTACACAAAAATAAAAGAAGTTATACAAAAATAAGTGATACTCATTCTGTAAATACTAGGAACAAACACACGCTAGTAGTACCAGTTACTCGACTCCACCGAGTCATGATTGTAAGCTGTTATTTAAAAAAAAAAGTCCCGCTGTGTTTCTTGCTGGTTTTCCCAGGACAAAGGTTTTGTTTTCGAACCAGTGGTAATTAAACAAAAGAGTGACTCAAAAGTATTATTTATAATCTACAGGCTGTCCAGTAAAAGCACGACATTCTGCAGGGGTGATAGCTAGGTCACTACCATCAATACAACACAATATATGTTCAGCAAAATCTTACGGATTTACAGTTTACAAAATTTTCCGAAATACCGAAAATCTCTACGTTGAAACAGATTTTAAGCATCTCGTAATGAAAAAATCCTTTTCTAGTACTTTTTTACATCAAATTATTTGTGAATAGTTACTTTACTCATTGATAAGTCTTTTTATCAAAGACAAGAATGTTTTCAAGAAATACTATTTTTGTTTAAATTTGCACAGAACTATTTTCTTATCACTTAAGTTTAACCTACAGTGGTGAAAAAAATGTATGTATGTGTGTGTACAACAAACTTAAAAATAGCTTGTTTAATGGTGATTTTGGAAAGATACAATACTAGTGCATTTTCATTAAAAAAATACAAAAAAATGCTATTTTAGTTCCCAGAGAAGCTGATTTTGTTGAAAATGTAATTAACGTAATTTTGACAAAAAACACTATGAGAATAAGTAATAGCTGCTCATTTACGCGAATTATTATAAAACTAGTTGTGACACGTAAAATGCGACATGCACGCGTAATGACTAAAGGTTTTACCTGCTCGCCGACCGACCCGACCCGATCGGTTACTGTCTAACAAAAGAAGCGCATGTGCTATCCTGCTCTTTCTTGCATTGTGTTTTTGTGTCTCACTCTCAACCTTATTTGCGACACTTGTCAGTACGCTACCTTAAACCGTGCGCAACGCATCTCTGTGTTCACAAATTATTGTTTCGCACTGACGACTGTTTTGTGCCTTGGACCCCGGACTTTGTTTGCCTTACGATTTGGATTTTTTATTGTGATCACTACGACGACTTGGCGACCACCTGGACTTTTGTGTTTTATAACATGGCCAACCGCCGCGTTTTTCCTGGTTATACGCAGCGAGAGTATGCTGAGATGCACCGTATTTACGGAGAAGCTGGCCAAAGTTCCCGAGCTGCTGCCACCCTCTACAGGGAAAGGTTTCCGATAGAGACATCCACACCATGAAATGTTTACCAGAGTGCATAACCCACATGGAAGGCAGACTCCTGGTCAACGTGGCGGTGGACGGCCTCAAGTTGTTGACGAAGACATAGTGCTTCAGGAACGAGAATAAGACCCGACAACTTCGGTTAGGGCGATACAACGGCGCACAGGGATACCGAAGTCCACTGTTCATTCAGTACTTAAGAGGTATGGATACCATCCATTTCACGTACGACACGTGCAAACTCTTTTAACTAGAGACTACCTGCCGAGAGTTCAATTCTGCCGCCGCATGCTTGAAATGCATCGGGAGGACCCAAACTTTTTTAATAAGGTGTTATGGAGTGATGAGTCAGCGTACAGAAAGGACGGCTACTTGAATTTGCATAATTTACATAGTTGGCAATTAGAAAATCCGTATGTGTCAAGAGAAGACAGGTCCCAGTACCAATTCAAAATAAATTTATGGTGTGGGATTTTTAATGGCCAGATTGTGGGTCCCGTCGAGCTTCCACCTACATTAAATGCCAATAATTACTTGGAGTTTTTACGAGAAACCCTACCCACGCTCCTTGAAAATGTTTCGAGTGAGCTAAGAGAGGTGATGTGGCTTCAAAATGATGGGTGCCCTACTCATTATGGCCAGGAAGTAAGAGCCTACTTAGATAAAGCTTATCCAGGCAGGTGGATTGGGCGACTGGGACTGATATTATGGCCACCTAGGTCTCCGGATTTTTTTTATTGGGGTGCCATGAAGGACAAAGTCTATGAAAAACGATCCAAAATGACAATGAATTGAGAGCAAGGGTTAACATTGCAGCAAGAAAAATATCGGAAATAAGCCTGAGAAGACTCAAAAGCTCATTTTTAAGAAGATGCCGAGCGTGTATTAGGGCACAAGGGAAGCAATTTGAGCATTTATTGTAATTTATTTAAATAAAGGTTTATTAAAGTTAACTTCTCTGTTTTTTTTACTATCACCTTATCCTTCAAGATGTCATTTACAGACCGGCCGGCCGGTCGGCTGTAGATGGTATTATGTAATTCGAACCGTAGTACGACCTTACAACGATTCAATTCAAAGTCACATTACTTGCATTTAAAATAAAATGCTCTTATTAACTAAAATAGCTTATTTTTTGTATTTTTTAATGAAAATGCACTAGTATTGTATCTTTCCAAAATCACCATTAAACAAGCTATTTTTAAGTTTGTTGTACAAAACTACATTTTTTTTCACCACTGTAGGTTAAACTTAAGTGATAAGAAAATAGTTCTGTGCAAATTTAAACAAAAAATAGTATTTCTTGAAAACATTCTTGTCTTTGATAGAAAAAAGACTTATCAATGAGTAAAGTAACTATTCACGAATAATTTGATGTAAAAAAAAGTACTGATGCTTAAAAATCTGTTTAAAGGTAGAGATTTTTCGGTATTTCGGAAAGTTTTGTAAAACTGTAAATCCGTAAGATTTTGCTGAACATATATTGTGTTGTATTGATAGGTAGTGACCCTAGCTATCACCCCCTGCAGTATGTTGTGCTATTTACTGGACACCCTGGATATTGAATAAAAAGTTTCTGTTTCTGTTTCTGGTAAGGTACTTTACTCTTAATGAGATAAAACTTTGCTAGGATTTCTCGTAGCGTGTATTCGAATTAAGTACTAGATCTGCGTCATGTGACCACTGCATAAGCCTCGTAAAGTCCTCTTGTAACAGTTTTACCGCCTTATGCATATTGTGGTGGGCTACTACCATACATGTATCGTCGGCAAATTAGAAAATTTTTGAGTTTTTAATCAATTTGTTTATACTATTCACGTAGATGATGTAGTGTAGCGGTCCTAATACTGAACCCTGTGCTGTTCCTTCACTTATCAAAACTTTATTACTTAATGCATCCCCTACCTTAACATAATAGGAACGATTTTTGAGATAATTTCGACACCAGTCAAGCATCGGTCCTCTAATACCACAGTCATCTAGTCACTCTAGTCATCTAAATCATGACATAAAGTATCAAACGTCCTGCTATAGTCGATAAATAACAGCAATACATGTTTTCTTTCATAAGAATTTTCATATAATATGTTATCGTTAAAAAGTGAAAGTAGCTGAGTTGTGCTTTTTTTGGGTTGAAATCCAAACTGTGTGTCATTTAGAATATTATTAAATTAAAAATATTATTATTTATGTAAAAGTTGTAAATTGGTCTGGTTATGTATTTTTCTTATCTATTGTAGGCAATATAGTTATAGGACGGTAATTATCGTAATCCTGTTTACTTCCCTTTTTGTATATAGGTCTCACTATTCCAGTTTTCAATTCATCTGGATATTTATTAGTCTTTGTACAGGCGTTGACCAATTTCGAACTAGCCGGAGCAATTTCTTGGCAAATTTAGATCTAACGCCCGAACTCTGTCGTAACCCGGAGCTTTGTTAACGTTTATTGTTTTTATAATTTTAAGGATGTTTTTAGGCGTTGTTTTTGAAAATTCATTGTTACGTTCACAGGTTGTCTGTATTCTATTTTATCTAAAATATTATTTTTACATTGAGGTATTATATTTTGTACACCGCTATGACATTTACCAGAATAAACCAGAGCTGTTTTAAATTATCTTTATATTTATTATTTTCATAATAGATGTATTTATGTTTGGAGGATCTGATTAATTTATTTGCATAGTATCGCGCTTTATTATAGTGTGTTTTTAATATATTCTTATTATTATCTTTGATCCATTGGTATAGTAGTTTATCACTATACTCGCAAGCTTTGATAATACGTGAACTTATCCATTTATTTTCGGTATGTTTCTTTTTGGTATTTTTAATTTTTAATGTAATTTTTGCGTCGTTGTAGCATTCATTGATATATATATATATATATATCATCATCATCATCATAATCATCATAATCATCATCATCATAGGCCTCCCCCACGGAATGCCACAAAGCAAGGTCCCGAGCCACCTGCATACATTGACTTCCTGCATGTCTTACCAGGTCGTCACTCCATCTAGTGAGGGGACGCCCTACACTTCGCCTGCCGGTACGAGGCTGCCACTCGAGAACCTTTCTTCCCCATCGGTTGTCGGTTCTTCGAGCTATATGGCCGGCCTATTGCCACTTCAGCTTACTAATCCTTTGGGCTATGTCGGTTACTCTGGTTCTACTGCGGATATCCTCATTTCTGAGTTTATCACGCAGAGAAACCCCGAGCATAGCCCTCTCCGTAGCTCGCTGAGCGACCTTGAGATTCCTCATATGGCCAGCAGTGAAGGACCACGTCTCAGTTCCATATGTCATCACTGGCAACACGCACTGGTTGTACAATTTAGTTTTAAGGTTTTGAGGTATACCTGACGAGAAGATGGGTCGTAATTTCCCGAATGCTGCCCAGCCGAGTTGAATCCGTCGATTGACCTCTCGGTCGAAGTTGGACTTACCTAGTCGGACTATTTGTCCCAGGTAAACATATTCGTCAACAACTTCGAGCTTAGTGCTCCAAACAACTACCGGCATAGGTGTGACATGAACATTAAACATGATTTTTGTTTTGTCCATTTTCATCTTGAGACCTATCCGTTGGGAGACACTATTGAGGTCATTGAGCATAGTGCTTTGGTCCTCCAGCAATTCTGCCATAAGGACTATATCGTCGGCAAATCGAAGATGAGTGATGTACTCGCCATTGACGTTAATACCGTATCCTTTCCAGTCCAGTAGCTTGAAAACGTCTTCCAATGCCACAGTGAAGAGTTTCGGGGATATTACGTCACCCTGTCTTACACCTCTCTGCAGTTGGATAGGTTTCGTACTCGCTTCTGTACCGGATAGCCATCGTAGCCCTACTGTACAAACACTTCAGCACCTCGATATACCGACAGTCCACTTGGCACCGCTGAAGGACTGCAGCACTGCCCATTTCGACGGAATCAAGGCTTTCTCATAGTCCACATACGCAAGGCAAAGTGGCAGATTGTACTCGTCAGTCTTCTGTACAATTTGCCGAAGGGTATGTATGTGGTCTATGGTGCTAAAGCCTTTTCGGAAACCGGCTTTTTCGGGAGGCTAGAAGTCGTCGAGTCTGCATGCGAGACGATTCGTAATGACTCTCGAAAACAGCACGTAGACGATGCTCAGAAGGGAAATCGGTCTGTAGTCAAGAGAGAGTTGTCGCCTTTCTTGAAGAACAAGATCACCGCACTTCTGCTCCACGCCTCCGGTGTAATGCCACCATGGAGGACGGAATTAAAAAGCTTCTGAAGGACTTCAAGTACCGGTTTTCCACCCGCTTTCAGAAGCTCCGCTGTAATTCCATCCTCGCCTGGGGCCTTGCCGTTTTTAAGGTGCTGGAGAGCCTTTCTAATCTCGCTCAGACTGACGTCCGGGATATCATCGGAATAGTGTCGGATAAGACTTGCTCTTGGATCGTTACTCACACTTGCGTGTGGCTCCAACGATGACGTATACAGCTGCCCATAGAACCTCTCAATTTCACTCAAAATCTCAGGTGTCCCAGAAACGATGCTGCCACATTCGGTCTTCAGCTTTGACAATTGACTCTTCCTGGCAGACAGATCTCTGGCAAAGACTTTGGAGCCCTGGTTCCGCTCGATCGCTTCTTCAATACGAGCTGTATTGAAGTTGCGTAAGTCCCGCCGCATGCATTTGAAGACTGCAGCTTCATCTCCCGTCTAACAACCATGAGATTAAGAGTGTGATCGGAGAGTTTTTGTGTTCTTCTGCGACTGGTCTTACAGAACTTAGCTCCGACCGCATGAACAGTTTCTACAAGCTTGTCATTCATATCGTCCACTACATTGCAATCTTCTAGGCACTGAAAACGATTTTGTAACTCGAGCTGAAAGTTTTCGGGACTTTGGATTAGAGTACCTCTCCAACGTTTAGGTTCAGTGTGCCTCTCACCATTACTCGCGATCACTGAGACATCACTGAACAGTTGTCGTCTGGTCGTCATAATGAAGTCAATCTCATTTTTTGTCGAACCGTCGGGGCTCGACCAGGTCCACTTTCTGTGGGGCCGCTTTTGGAAGAAAGAGGTCATCATAAAGAGTCCCTCTTTCTCCATAAAGTCGGCCAGCTGCTGGCCCCTTGGGTTCCGTTGCCCTATTCCGAATTTCCCTACTTTCAGCTCACCGCTCTCTCTTTTGCCTAGTTTTGCGTTGAAGTCTCCCATTAACACCGTATAGTGGGTTTTGGAGGAATTTTGTCCCACACAGGGAAGCACTACCGCTTGGTGTTCCGCCAGCATAATTCTAAGCGCCGCGGTATAAACATCTTGTGTGCGTGATCTCGCGTACATATGATCAATACAGGATTTAGTTGTTCTATCGTCAGTTAATTCAGTTCTAGTGTGCTGCTTAATACCACACGCAAGGCCTTAGTTATGAAGCATGCAGTTATATTTATGTCTTAATGGAGAATATGTTTATAAGTCTATGTTCATATCTCCGAGTATAAATAGTTCGCAATTTGTGTCCAGACTACCGATTAATGTGTGAATTACATCGATAAATAAGTGTTTGCTTAGATTAGGAGGGTGATAAATTGCACACACAGTTGCCGTATAAAAAGATGGAGTGCAAATTTGAAATAGTATGTTCAAAATGCTTTGTTATTATGTTACTTATTCTTGTTAATTTATTTTTCTTGTGTACATATGCTATAATACCGCCATTCAGTTTTTATGCAGCACTGTGTGCATTTGATAGTCCAGTAGGCGATACATATAGCTTACGGAGTCAGGTATATTAGCTTCCGTTACCAATATAATATCTATACATGCGTTAGATGAGTACACACACTGTTCTAATGCATTTAAGTTCTTAATCAAAGACCTTATATTTATGTGCATGCATAAAAGGTTAATTTGACAATTTTTAACAGGAACATGTTTTAGGAATGAATGAATTAGTGCAATTACTCAATTTACAAATATCGTCTAACTGTATGTCCATTTAAATAATATTTTGATATATTTTATGTGAAACCTAAATAAAATAACTTATTGCGGCTGTACATGGACTTCCTTTTGTAGCAAAGCTTTAATGTCATCATCAGTTCTAATAATGATTGATTGATCTTTTTTACTTTTTCTTGCTCTAATGACTCCTTTTTTGCACCACAAATATTTGTGAAATCCGATTTTTAAGTTGTTTTCTGGCATTTCCGAGTAAGGTCTTATTGTATGCAGTTAATGCCTCACTTATATAGATGATTTCTTTACCAATCAACGGTGATGTGCTAGGAACGATATAATGTACAATTATCTTCGTATTCTTTGCTTTTCTATGCCAATTTTTTAATAGTTTCTGACGGTTGAACCACATGTAGCTTTCCGGAGTTATTTCTACTGTAACCAATACGCTTTACTTCTACGATATTTTCAGTTAAGTCGAGTCTTTGTTGTATTTTTAACCTAACCTAATAATTTTTAGTTGATTAGCAACGTTACATGGATCTCAAATTAATTACAGTCCATCTACTTTATAAAGATTAGGATTTGTTTTTTATTTACAGTAGGAGGATTAACAGGAGTAATTTTAGCTAATTCTTCTATTGATATAACATTACATGATACTTATTATGTGAAAGGAAGATTAAAAAAGTCAATAGTTTTAATAAGCTGTTGCTGCTTCTGTTCTTGTAATCACTGTTCTAATGCACTTAATCTAAATTCAAAGTTTTTATTTCGGTTAGATAATTTGATGTTCTTCTTTTTCATTTCTTTGACTGTAGTTTTAAACGCGTCTACGGTTTCTAGTATATCATCAAGTTTTCTAGAATTGAATTCCAAAGACTCCGCAAACTGGCCCAATTGACGTTGAATAGCACTCAGCATCAGTTTTTTACCATCTAAGGGAACAGAGGCAGAGGTTATAGGCAATTCAAATGCTTCATCATCGTCTTCATCATCAGGTATGACAATCGAAGTTTGTCTAGATGAGGTGTTTTTGCATTCAGAGCACGACCAATCTAAAGTTTCATATGCTCGAAGCGGATTTCTTTGTTTGGTAGTAAGCCCTGAGCATTCAGTGTTGAAATGTACCATCTTCTCACAACGATGACACTCCACACTAGG
Source organism: Parnassius orleans (assembly GCA_029286625.1). Classification (NCBI taxonomy): domain Eukaryota; kingdom Metazoa; phylum Arthropoda; class Insecta; order Lepidoptera; family Papilionidae; genus Parnassius; species Parnassius orleans. Next base: position 53,202 of record JAGSMP010000790.1, read on the forward strand.
ACGAACTTTTGTAATATTTTTGTTGCATTTTTCACGCTTTGACATAATACTGTTCGACACAAAATTATTTTCCGCAACCGAACGTCCGATTGACATGAGCTAGCGGTAACGAATGATATAATATTATCATAGTCATAAGATATGTATTTGGGCGTACATGCAAAATATATATTTGTTTTGTTAACTAGAAAGAGAGAGATTTTAAAAGATTCAATGTATCGCTAATTTTTTGAAGATTACGTAAGATGTCAAATTCGTCAGTGTATTTTCTAATTCTATCTATTATAGCAATCGCAGCGTACGCCAAGAAATGAAACTTTATTGATAAGTTTTTAACGAACTGGATTCAAAATCTGTAATTTAGGATAAACTTAAACTTTTTTTATAATATTATATAGCCTATGTTCTATTCTATTTAGTCATCTATAATACTGCCAAGTTTCATTAAAATCCGGTGAGTAGTTTTTGCGTGATTGAGTGACAAACCTACAAACCATTCAACAAACATTCAAGCATCCATACATACTTTCACATTCACAATATCAGTAGCATATAATAAAAAATACGTTCCCTAAATAATATTTTTCAAAATAAATAAAGTAAACATTAAAACATTTCTTGAATCATATTTTTTTTGAAATCTTATAATAACGGGTTTAAGGCGTTTAAAAATCACAAGTGACTCGGTGATTTTGCTAAAGCGCTCTTAAACCTGAACAAACTTAAACATCTATGTGAAGAAGTTTACGAATGAATAAGTTTCAAAGATATGTATGTGTATGTGTAGATGTTCAGAAATGCCTAGAGTTAGATCTCTTAACGTAACGCGCAAGAACGACACATTTTAATTAATTTCAAAAGTCTCCGACTATTTTTTATGAACATACATATATACAATTATGCTCGCACAGTAATTGAATTACACAAACCATGTTTACCTCGTATTATGTTATTTAAAAGTTGTAGGTTAAGCAACATATACTATGTTGCTTATTCAATGTAGTTCCTCAATTTATTTATTTTTCCTATTACCTTTTACCATTAATTTATAAGGTAAGCTATTAGTATGATTGTTTGTTGTCCTAAATAAAGAGAGAAAAGACATTACCTCTCATTCTCACATACAAACTAAAGTATTCTCCTGTATCGTTGAGGCGCTTAACATACATAAATTGTACATGGGCAACCATCCAGACCTGAAACAATTTATTCATAAGTAGATAAAATTATGCTGACATATTGATTTAACAAATGTATGCAAGAACAGTAAGCTAACAATATTCAAGATATATAGAAATATTTTTAATATATACAAATATTTTCCGATGTACCACAAACTAGGATAATCCTGTAACTTGGGGTCCGAGATTTATTCATTCATTACTACTTATAAAAGACCACTGCTGAACATAGATCATAGATTGCATTGAAGTCCATGGTTGAGCGTAAACTTCTCCTTGTGTAGGGTGGAATTGTCCTTATGGTCACGATTGGCAATATTGACACTCACAGTGGCAGAAGTCTCGAACCTTTGATGCTGCGTCTCGTCGTTGATCTGGGTATTTTGCGTCTAGCGTAAATGATATTATTATACAGGCATTCAAAGGAAGCCATATGATTTTTTTTAGAAGTTATATATATCTAAACCTTTACTGCCTAGGAATCCGTCTATTTTATATAAGTTAAGGTGAAAAATAAGCACACGGTGTGCTGGTTTTTGAAAAACTTTTCGTTTCGTTCATAGCTTAGGCAAATGATGTCAAAGTGAAATAGACATTTTTATTCATTTTAGGCACATTTCAAGCTCGTAGGAACTTCAATATCTACGTTCGCTTAGTATAGTTAGATCCCTACAGAAAAGCACCGACATAAAATTTTGTATAAAATAAACAGCGCATGAAATTCTGCAGATAAGTGGTTTATGACAAAGCGTTTACGAAATTGTAAGGAAAATATTTAGGACTAAAACTACCATTTTACGTTACCCCTATGCTAGGAATTCGTCTTTATCTTGGAGACATTTTAAAACATAATATAATAAGAACTATTCATGGAAAAATAACCAGAAATCAAACTGCGATCCACAACGCCACATACGTAAAATTATTGTTAAAATAAATGTTTGTTGCTTGTATGGAAGTATTTTTCTTTTTACTTAACTACAGTTAAACATTTTCTACCTTCGAACCATTGATGCTCGTCGTTGATCTAGGTATTTTACGTCGGACGTAAACGAGATTATTATACTGTCATTCAACGGAATCCATAAGATTTTTAATAAGATTTTCAATGCATCTGCAGCGCCGCGACTTAAGCTAAGCATTAAGCACTGCATTATTAGCTACTCTCATCATCATCATCATCAGCCTGCGGCAGTCCACTGCTGGACATAGGCCTCTCCCAAGGTACACCACTTAGCTCGATCTTCGGCTACACGCATCCAGTTGCTGCCAGCCGCCTTGCGCAGATCGTCGCTCCATCTAGCCAAAGGGCATCCTACACTACGTTTGCCTAAACGTGGTCTCCACTCTATGACACGCCTACTCCAATGGTTATCGCTTCTGCGACTAATGTGACTGAAGCTGAAGGCCTCAGCGGTGGAATGGTGAAGGGCTGTAATGATGATGATGACTTATAAAAAATACTTACTCGCAATTTACTATATTTTTATTTAACTTACTTGATCGCAATAACGACGTATAAATGAAATTATGAATCTAATATTCTACAAATCCTGAAATAAATTTTCGCTTGTAATTGATACTGTAAAGGATAATAAACAAAAGAATTAAATTAGGATTCCAACCCTTCTTACCTGCAACAAATGATGTTAATGAAATGGGCACCAAAGATAAGAGGTTAATTAACGCTTTAAGATCGTCTGATGTTTTAGGACGAAATCATTATTCCTTCTGATATAAGGTTGTTGTAACATTCTCTAGAAAGATCATTGCTCTGTTTCCCTCAATATGATAGGATAATAAAAAGGAAATATTAGAGATTTCTTAGCTTAGCTAATTAATTTGCAGCATTTTTAATATATTGGATTTCCGTAAAGTAATGCCTGGTTCTATTATGAGTTAGCAGCTTATTTAATAATCATCTCATTAAAAACATGAACCGATATTGTGAAGATATCGTGTAATATACATACATTAGATACAGCTAAATTAAAACCTCCTCCTTCTCCGAAGTTGCCGAAAAACGATAAAATATCTATAAGAGGCATTAATGTAATTTTATTCTTGTAAAGAAAACCAATATGTACGATCAGAGCGCCCTATCTAAAGTCAAATTTAATATCGATTCTTTTAACCTAATTTCGTATACAGTGTACATGATGCTGCTTTTGAATTTAATGGTTCACTAGTCACGATACTTTTTCGTTTAAAAACATTTCTTACCCGGAGACAAATTAAGGGTTCACGGTAACAAAAATATTATATTTTATATAATTTTCCCACAATGATGAATTATCTATCTGAGAAAAAAATTATTTCATGTTTTTTTTACTTCCTACCGTTTAAGTTGTAATGTAAAAAAACACTATAAGCTGGCTGTTATCAGAAAGATGATGCTGCCCTTCTCATGGTTTGTTTCCCCTTTGTCGTTTCTTACGACACCCACGGGACGATAATATGGATTTGTTAATATTCTTATACTGCCGCTACATGCTCAACTGTAAAATAATTTGTTTTATTCTATTATACACTATTATCAAATAAAATAATATTAAATTAAATAAATAAGTACTAATCATAAATAACAATGGCAGACTTTCATACATAAAATTAGTTGAGAAGAAATGGTAGCGTCTATATATCAAAAATATCTTAAAATGTTAAGCGTCAGTCCCTGAGTAACTCTTTCTAAGAATTTTGTCCTGAGAAGGCGTCAAAAAAAAATATTTAGATTTGAACCTTTATAGGTCTTATGTCACTTGGAAAATGTCATGCGTCCTGTGGTTGTTTAATGTTAGCTTAATACATTCTCAACATTATGTACCTACCTAAATAATTGAGAGTTTTTAGATTATTGTATCTCTATAATAGAGATATTTCATACTATAAATGAATATTTTTTAGCTTCAACTGTAAAAGTCTATCAACCTGTAAGTTACTAACAAAATATTTATTCATAAGTACATCGCTGGGGATTCTGTTTTTATTACTCAAAAGTAGAACTTGAAGGTTTCTCTAACAGTCAATACCTTAAATGTTGATGAATGTAAAAAAGCGAAAAAGGTTTGCCAGGATCGTAGCAAGACGAAGGATGTTTTGTCTGCCTACCTCTACGGGGAAAAGGCGTGATTTGCATAGGTGTATGTATGCAGCATTCATCATACTTTTAATAAATATCTGCCTCGTTGGTCTAGTGTTCGCAATCGAGACTGCTGAGCATGAGGTCCCGGGTTCGATTCCCGGGTCACACAGTGTTACTGGGATTTCTCAGCCACGGAGTCTGGATTTGTGCCCTGTGGCAATATGCTTGCCCCCTATTATTATATATACAAGATACGTGGGTGTACGTGTGTATTAGGTACACCTCTGCCTTACCCTTCGGGGATTACAGGCGTGATGTTAAGTTATAAATAAAAAATGAAACAATTCTTATATTTTTTGTATTTTTATTCCTCCTCATCATTTTCTCTTACAATTATAGAATCTAAAATTTCTGCTGGCGCTGCGATACTTTGTTGATGTCTGGCCTATTCCAAATACCAACAGTTATAACATGGGCGCAGCACACCAAAGTGCGCCGATCAACCAAACAGCTACAGCAGTATTCTACTATACCGGTTCGGCCGGGTATACCGTTTTCTATTAAAATACAGAAGTAATACGTGGCGTGATTTTATTCTTCCTCTTATTAATGTTATCAAACCACTTCCTCTAAGACCGTATTTAGAAGAATGAATGTGTTCACTACTAACTTCAATTCGGTATCCGCCATGGAAACGTATATGTTCGCCATAATATGAGCGCGTTTGTCTAATCTGATACGTTCCCTGAGCGAATAGAATTAGTTCCGAATATTCTAGTGTCGGGAAGTATTAAAGATTATTGCGATCTGCAGGAGTATTTCTAAATTGAGATGTCCTTCTGTTCATATTTAAGTTCTGAACCATGTTTGCCAGATTATTTTAGAGACCCATTCTTTACCTTCTTATTTCTAATATTTCACTGGCATATATATTACGAGTATCCTGAAAACGAACACCAAACTTATTTAACAAAGCTATTTGAAAGTTTTGCATCATGTGTGACCGATGAAAATATTCTTGTCTTAATAGCGTGAGGTATTTTTTTTTTTTGTAGGATAGGGTGAGAAACGAGCACACAGTCCACCTGATGGTAAGTGGTTGCTGTGACCCATAGACATCTACATCTATCTCCAATAAAGAATCAAAATGCAGATGCGTTGTCACCCGTGAGGACTAAGATGGAATGCCTCTTTTCCAGTAAAAAGGGTCTCCGGTTCTCTACACTCACCATACGAAACACAGCAGTGTTAAGCTGCTATATTACGCTGGTATTCTGTGAGAGCGTGGTCCTTCCCCGGTCGAGCCGACCCATTCGTACTACAACTATACTACTAATATAGCTGCAGCATGGCTCTACCATGGCTCTCTTTTGAAGTGACCATTAACAGCTTATACCACCCATCTACACATTGTGACACAAAGGCTTCGATTTTCTTGTCCTGTAGTTAGTTGGTGCTCGCCTTCTAGAAGGGAATCTGGCATATATTTTCTATAGCCACGTCCTTCTAAAAAACGTATACTGTCCCTGAAACCCCAGTCAAGTATAAACACATCACCTTCTCTAAAATACGATCTTAAAGTAGAAACATCCCGAAAAAGATTTGTCATAATGTCAGCATCTGATGTAGTCGCTTTATATGGGCAATAACAATCAACAATGTACCCATCACTAGCAACAATCATAAAAGGTATTCATATAATAACTTCTTGCGGGATATTATCAGCTTGCACTAATGTCAGGTTTAATGCTTTGCCGATTGCAGAGATACAGCTAGCCATTTTATTTTGCTTTTGTTCACTGTATAATTCCCTTTTTAACGTTGGTATCAGACAGCGCAATTTCAGGATTTAATATGGGTGTGTTCATATATGTACACTTTTCGGCAAGTAGATATTGTTTCAGCAGATCGACTTTTTCTTTTTTTGCCCGTTATCCAAAATGTGTTTCCATCGTGTGGCCAGCTATTTGTGTAAATTCACTTCAAAAGATTTAGTTTACGTTGGGTCTGACCCTAGTAATAATAAAATGTTATTGGTACCTCTGATGGGATTTCATCTGTAATGACGTAAAATAGCCAGTAAGGTACTTGACATTTTTCTAGTTAGCTTAGTACGTAAAATTAAAATTCCACACACGCATCGCGTCGGGAATTTTTATTAAATATCCACACACAATTTACGTCAGAATACATTAACCACACACATTTTACGTCGGGTTATTTAGCCATAGTTAAAACAAAATAATTACTTTAAAACAATTATTTGAATATTCTAAAGCACAGTAGGTAGAAGTAAAATGGAATTTTTGAAAAGATAGCTTTGAGACTTACCTAAAACTTCTCGATCACTGATTTGCACCTCTAGATCCCGATGATCTGAATTCTCAGAAGATAAAATATATATGACGATGAGACAATTTTTCTTGGTTTATTTAATTTATGTGTGACTCGGACAACACAAAATCGCGTAATGACGATCTGCGGAAACCAGTACGGCTAAGGGCAATAGTAGTGGAAAATAAGTCAAATATAAAATAGTATCGATTTAAAAAAAAATATCTGAATGTGTGATTAGGACAGCATCATCTGGCGTACTATAGCATGTAAATCATCTTCGGAAGAGATACGAGGTATAATTGCATTTTATACGGCGCATTAGTGCAACGAGCACCGAAGGAAACGAAAATAGTAGCTCTGTTTCTTCATCTGTAATTTATTGACATATCAAATTAAAAAGATTTAAGATAATTGCTTGATTTTTCTTCATATTCTTTGGCTTTTTTATAGAAAGAGGATGACAAACGAGCACACAGTCCACGTCATAGTAAGTGGACAGTGTAGCTTATAAGCATCTACATCTATCCTCATTTAAGAATCAAAATGCAGATGCGTTGTCACCCCCTGAGGACTAAGATATACTGTCTCGTTTCCAATATATACACCATACGAAACACATTCAGTTGCTATTTTACGCTGGTATTCTGTGAGAGCGTGGAACTTTCCCGGCTTAATTATTCATGCTACAAATATAATATATGGTTGCAGCATGGCTCTACCACGTATAAAAACTTCCATACGCTCTTTTTATTTCTTTTTAGGACATTAGAGATACTAACGAACTAACAATGCATTTGATGGTAAAAGTGCATATCCTTCTCATCAGTCTCACGATCTGTCGTGTGGTGGGGATGTAAGAGAATTCATCACCTCATGAAGTCCCCTAGGTGTCGCAAAAGACGACGAAATGCCAGAAAACGTTTTTTTTGACGATTTTAACGAAATAGTTTTACAGCTAATAATCAAATCTGTTACATTAAACGTAAAATTACAGACGGTCGCCAGACATCAGCATCAAAGTGCGAGATGTCTGGCACTGCGACAGTTAATCCGCCTGCCAAGCATGACGGTTAAAGCAAATCCCCCCTGCAAGGGGTAATCTAGCAGTGGACATACATAGGCCAATAAAGAAGGAAAGAGAAATAAAGAAAGCTCGCGGCCGATGACGCTTGAAAAGCCATCTGGTTAACAGTACAGACACCACCGAAACATAATGCGTGCATTTCATGAACATTTGCAATCTACCTCATACGAAAATGCTGGTATTCTGTGAGACCAGGCTCTCACAGACCGGAGACCCTTTCTCCTGGAAAAGAGGCATTCCATCTTAATTCTCAGAGCTGACAACGCAGCGATCCCTCTTTCTTTTTTGTTAGTTGATACAATCGCACTTGTAGTGGTGATTGACCGCTGCCAATACACTTGTAGTGGTGATTGACCGCTGCCAATACCACAATTGCGTTTCAGTATTCTTGTTATTTTGCGCTGTCAATAACCCACCAGTCCTTTTTCGGCAATAAGCAGAATGTAACACACATGTGCATTTCGGAAAACGGTGACATATTTCCTTGACGTATTGTTTAAAATATTTTTCGCTATTTTTACCAAAACCTTACCTTATTTATAACAAGAAAGAGAAAATGGTGCCACAAGATAAATATTATAAATTCATGTGTGTTTAATAATATTCTCACGTACTATGTCAGCACGCTCGAGGAAAACTTTAGGAAGCAAAGGAAGATTTACTTTATCGTTATTGTCACGCACATCGACTAACACCTGTAAAATATTACTAACCAACGTAATACAACGGTGTGTCTTGTTCTTTATATTTTATAATACTTTTATCATATATATTTCCTTTATTACTGCATTTTTGTAGTGCAATGACAAGACCAAATGGCCAATGAGTAAATAGTGCATGTGCAAATCCAAAAAAAAAAGTTCATTCATAATTGTGGCTTTAATTAATGCCTTCAGTCAAATTCCACCAGAGCGCTAGATTCAGAATTTTACAATATTTTTGAAACTTTTTTTTTCGCACATTAAATACAGCTATTTTTGTACTATTATTTTAAAGGTGTAAGCGAATACATTTAACTATTTCATCCCAAAGAAGATCACAAAAGTCTGCTCAAGGAAATGCTAGTGAATCTCTTAGTCTCTAAAAGACAGCGAGATAAGCATTTCTAAAATAGTCTAAATTAAAGTGACGGCTCAGTAACGCAGTAGCCAAGCGTGTCTTAGCAGCATTCTGGGGCTGCAGGTTCAAAACACCATTTGTATGGCATACCGCATTGTTGGCGACCGCAGTTTTATTATTATTAGTATTAAGTCAACTGAACTTCCATAAACTGATACTCCTCTTTCAATTTATCCTTTTCAACACTACACGATACCTGAGCTGATGTAGGGCACTGGATTCTAACACTTTTGTCTTATTCTAACACTTTTGTCTTATTTATGACCTTTATGATCTGGATTTACATACTTTAGTGTGTTATAGCAAAAATGAGAAATATATTAGCCAGGATCTGTGTGTCAAAATAAAACAGTGCGTCGTTGCACCCTTTGCATTTTATACCCATAAAAATCAATAATATTCCTTTTACTAACGATACGTTACGAAGTTATCATAATTTTATTTACAAGTTTAGAGCCAAGCAGAAACGGCGGCCTCATGCATAATACTGCGTGATATTTGAATCTTGATTATAACATACATATGTGACGAGATCGCTTCTTTAATTTTAATATTTTTTTATAGAATTAATGTTACAATAGAGGTTACAGTTTACCTGTTCTTGTTTTTATACCCGCTTAGAATTCCTAAACTAGTCGTCGGACTTTGACAAATTTGGTAGAATTGATCAAATATTGTGAACTAAAATAACAAAATAATTAGCTTATTAAAGGTATTAATAGTATTGTATATAGTTTTATTATTATATTATCACATATATTGTCACAAAATTATAATATTATAAATATAAATACAATCTATATAAATAATATTATTATTTCGGCTATTTTCCACCACAGGGAGGAATCCTAAGCCATCGGTGAAGTTAGGCATCCAAAGATAGGATTACTATTCGAGCCGTATTTAATAAGGCCGATTTTTGAATCAATACCTTCAGCCATTTTCCCAAACCTAACTTGGACAGATACTCGTCTATATTTTTACCGATAAGCCCATTGACTGATACAACTATTGGTACAATAAAAGTAGAATCAACGTCCCACATAGCGACAATCTCATGGGCCAAGTCGATATATTTTATTTTTTATCATTCTCTGCTTTCACGAGATTCTCGTCATGAGGAACACTGATATCCACTATTATATTCGGTCTACCACCCCAATATCAGGTTTATTTGCCACTATAAACCTGTCGTGATAATTGACCGATCTCAGTACAGCGTGACACTTCTATTTTCAAGGACTGGCTTTGGTTCATACTTATAATATGGTACGTCCTGTTGAGTAAAACCAAATTTAATGGCAAGCTGCTGGTGTATTATTCAAGCTACTTGGTTATGTCTGTACAAAAACTCACCATTCGATAGTTAGAACAACCGGAAATAACATGTCTGAGAGACTTCCAGGGCGGTGACATATGACATACGTCAACCGTGCCGTCCCTCAAAATGTACTTCCGGTAGTTGTTTGTTTTAATTACTTCGTCTTGTATTGCACAGATAAAACCTTCAGTTTCTGCAAAAAGGTCACCAAACTGTAACCAATGTACTGATGCAACCATGTCTACATAAGGATTAGTCAATGTTTTAAAAAATCGACCATGCACTTTTTGCGTTCATCTATAGTCATAGTATGAGGCCTCTGCCAGTCCTTTGCCGACATATTAAACGGGGTTAATGATTTGCCATTAATCACTACGTCACTATGAATGCTTGATGTGTCTTTTTTTTAAATAAAATAGTATTTGCGGGTGGTGCATTCTGTGTTTAGTCATATACGACGTTTAGTCATATAGTATGTCATGTACGGACTCGTCTATCCAAGGCATCCAATTCCGTTTGAGACCATCTTGTAACACCAAAAGTATATAGAAGGCTAGGTATTACCCAGGAGTTATATGCTCTGGTTTTGTTTCCGCCGGATAAATGACTTTTGTTACCTTTTTTTAATCTTGACATAAATTTTGCTTTTGAATATTCTATAATATTTTGTCATTAATTACTAGCGCTTCCTCCATGCCCAAGTATTTATAAGTTTCTGTTTCAGAAAGAGAAATAAAATGTAAATCATTTGTAATTGCAAAATTATTACAATTTTAATTTTGCCTCTATTTACATTGATTACAGCACATTTATCTATTCCAAATTCCATTCTAATATCATTGTAGAAACTATGTGTTAATTTCAAAAATCACAGTAGATCACTCTATTATTATTATAATATAATATATTAGTTGTATCACTCTACCTCTACTTTTACGGACACCCACAACTACGGACAACAACACTACTAAAATGCCTTACGATATAGTACAGCCGTACATGAAGTGCTAGGGTCCAGCCTTTAAAGCAAAACCACTGAAATCCGTACATACACGTTTCGTGGTCAATTGGAATTTCTGGCGACAAAGTCGCTAAGCTGGCAGCATGGTCAGCATAATCAACAGACCATAATTAATTCTAACGTATTTTGTTATAACCCCTGCAGTGGTCGCGCCTTATAAATTCACGCAAGTGGTCACGTGGATTGCATATTATGTATTCTAATTTAAATAAGAATAAAACTGTAAATATCAAATAAAATGTACTTTACTTTAAATAAAACAGGGTAACACTTAGTAACATATTTAATAAACAAAAACAGCTATACATCCATCTTTATTAAACAAACACAAATAATGAAAAAATTATATGAAAATGGCATACATTTGAGATCACAAACCAGTTTACATATTTATTACTAATCTAATCATTAAACAATAGGAACGGAATATGTACTAGGAATTATCTAGACTAACGAATTTACCACAGTGCACGATCGGTACGTACTTTTATTGCGCGATCTTCCGCAGTCGTAGCAGCGACCCACTCTACTAGTTTGCGATGATGCTGAAGTACATGGTTGTAGGTTTCAGCCATGCCAAGTAGAGGGAAATAAGAAAGTCGCGTTAAATTATTATACTTCACGTCGGGACAGCTGCTCACTTTATATAATATACAACGGTGGTAGAGCCACGCAGCAGCTTTTGCTGTTGCACGTATGGGCAGGCTCGAGCCGGGTTAGTACCACGACCTCACAGAATACCGGCGTAGTGGAAGCTCTGCTTTTGCGTTTCGTTGGTGAGTGAGGTGACCGGAGGCCCACCCCCATCAACATGGTAGCGGAATTAAATTTAGACTACCCCAGGAGGGTACCAGCACCTCTGGAGAATCCTCGCTGAGCATCCACGACCATGCTACTCCACTCCTGAGCGTGGGTGCTCAGGCTGCCCCGCGTGCATTCTGGGGCAAAAACCGCTCAAAACAATAACTGCTCGGGGCAACTGAGCAACAAGACCAATGGACTCCACGCTATCCGTGGATTTCTGCAACATCAGGGACTTTCACTGAACAACGCCGTCCACTAACCATCTCGAGACGGCGAAGCCGGCCATGTTCTGACCGAGACGCAGGTGTCCTCTCCGGCTGATATTGTATCTCTCCTACCGGGGCAAATTGAACACCCTTTGTGCCTCGGGCTGAGTTTGCGTGTACGTCAGAGAGGACATCTGTTCTCGACGCCTCGGCAGTCTTGAAGGTTCGGACCTGTCCATCCTTTGGCTACGCGTAGATAGCGACGACCATCGCGCGTCTACGGGCAGCTCTAGGTCCCATAGCGGTAATGCCGAAACAGACCGACTCATCGACCACGTCCAAATGGCTACAGATTCCTTGTTGCAACAGGTCCCATCCGCAGAGATCGTGATCCTTGGCGATTTTAACGCCCACCACGCCGAATGGCTTGGTTCACGTTTAACCGATCATGTGGGAGATCTGTTATTGATTTTTGCCTTGGCATATGGTCTGACACAGCTGGTTACTGCCTACGCGGATTCCAGATGAAGGATCATAACCTTCCTGCTGACCTCTCATCCGGACGGATATCAGGTTTCCGTCGATGCCCTCCGGCTCTTCGGACCATTGTCTGATCCGGAGTGTGGTGCCACTCACGCCCCTCGCGGTTGTTCTGCAGGGTTGCCGCCGTGTTTGGTTACAGGTCGGCGGATTGGGACGGAATGCGGTCTTTTTGCATCCCACCCATGGGGGCGGGTTTGCTTCTCGCCGGATGATCCCAGCGCTGTTGCTGACTTGTCACTGATGGTGTTACAGGAATGGAACTATTTATTCCATCATCTGTGGTACTCATCGGAGGCAGATCGCAGCCTTGGTTTGGTCTCGTGTAAGACTGCATTACGCAAAGTAAGCAGAGTGCTATCAGGCCTGGGCTGAGGCTTCGGCGGCTCGGGATGTAAACACCAGCATGTAAAAAAGAATAACTTCGCCTCCAGGTCCTTCAAAGATATTACAAGGCAAAGTCAGAGCACATAGGCAGAATTATGAGAAACTAGTTCGCCTTCTTCTTCGGGAACCCGTGCATTCTGGTCTCTCGCCAAGGCTGTCCAAGGAATTTCTGTAAGCCATCACTACCATCTCTGCACAGGAGGACGATCACTGGCCCACGCCGCGAAAGCCGACCTTTAGGCTCACTTTTGCGTCCAACTCGACTCTTGATGACGGGGAACACACCGCCGACCATCCCGCGGTGTGAGTGCTCCATGCCGGATGTGCGGTTCTCACAGCGCTCAGTCCGCAAAGCACTCCTCTCCTGGACATCCACAAGTCGAGTGGGCCTGACGGAATCCCCAATTGTGCTGAGGACGTGCTCCGGAGTTGGCACCGGTTCTAACGCGTCTTTTCCGGTACCCTACTCCCTAGGCGTAGTCCTGAAATCATGGAAGACAGCTTTTGTCCAACCGATCCCTAAAAAGGCGACTGTTTTAACCGTCCAACTACAGGCCTATCGCCATCACCCCTGTTTCCAAAATAATGGAATCCATTATAAACTGCCAGCTCATGCGGTACCTTGAGGATCACCAGCTGATTAGTGACCGCCAATACGGTTTTCGTCGGGTCGATCAGCTGGTGATCTTCTGGTCTACCTGACTATAGATGGGCGGAGGCAGTAATCAAGGGAAAAGGCATTGCCAGTTTGACATTGCGAAGGCTTTCGATCGGTTTGGCACAGCGCTTCACAAAGCTCCTTCCTATGGGCTTCCTGAGAAATTGTGCAATTGATCACCAGCTTTTGCAAACGGAGCATCAAGGTCGTTGCTGTAGACGGTACACGTCCACTGCAAGCCTATTAACGCTGGTGTTCCACAAGGCTGCGTGCTATCACCAACGCTGTTTCTTCTGCATATCAATGATATGTTGCAACCGGTAGCATTCATTCTATGCGGATGATAGCACTGAAATTATGCCGGCCGTGCGAATATTTTTCGGGAAACGTCGCTGAGTACCGGAACAAACTTGTGTTCGAAGTCGAGTCTTTGCTGAACAAAGTCTCGGATTGGGGGCGACTAAATCAGTCCAGTTTAATCCTCAGAATACACAAGTTTGCGCGTTTACCGCTAAAACTTTGTCGTATCTCCTCAGTTTCAAGCACTCCTCTAGTTGCCTCAGCCAGTATCGGAATCCTCGGCGTCGACATATCGAGTGACGTGCCTCGCGGTCACTTGGAAGAGAATAATTGGCCTCTAAAAGCTTATGTGCTCAGCAGAGCGGGACAGTATTTCATGCCGGCACAACGCCTGCAACTTTACAAGGCGCAGGTTCGGCCTCACATGGAATACTGTTCCCATCTCTGGGCTGGGGCCCCCAGTGCCAGCTTCTTCCACTTGACCGCATCCAGCGCAGAGCGGCTCAAATCGTCGACGACCGAGTCCTTTCCGATCGGTCATTCATTGGCGCTGCAAGAGATGTTATCCTTTGCATTTTCTTTCGCATTTACCACGGGAGTGCTCTGAGGAATTGTTCGGATTAACCCCAGCCACATTTCACGAACGCACATCGCGGCAGAACTCTGATACCATCCACACCATCTGGATAATTGGCGGTCCACCACTGTGCGATTTAGAAGATGTTTTCCCTCGCACAACCCTTGTGGAATAGTTTACCACCAGCGATTTTTCCGGACCGATAAGACTTAGGGACCTTCAAGAAAAGAGCCTACTCCTTTTTAAAAGGCCGGCAACGCATCTGCACCTCTGGTTCCCTGGTGTTGCAGTTGTTCATGCGGCGTAGTCACTACCATCAGGTGAGCCGCATGCTGTTTGCCCCCTCCCATAAAAAAATAAAATAAAAAATAAAGCGCAAGTCCGGTCGTGTATGGAGTATTGCAGCCATATATGGGCTGGTGCTGCAAAATGCCACCTAGCAGCTTTGGACTCAATGGAAAGACGTGCTAAGAGGCTTATTGATGACCCAAATTTGCTTAAAATCAATCTTACCAGCCTCGAACACAGAAAAAGTAACCAGCCTTTCGGTTTTTTAAAGGATGCATTTCGGAGAGTGTGCGCAGGAATTGCACAATTTAATTCCTCCCTCTCCCTTCCACCATCGGACAACGAGACGTTCGGCCAGTCTCCACTCTTTCGTTGTTGACATACCACGCATTAGAACGAAACGGTTCGCTACGTCGTTCATCATGCGTACAGCAAGGGAGTGGAATAAGTTTCCAGCATCTGTCTTTCCATCCGATTATAGTGTGGGTGTCTTCAAGGCAAGAGTGAATATGCTTTTGTTAAGTCAGTGCGCTTCACCATTTTAGGCTACATCACCACTTACCATCATGTGGGATCAAAAAAACTATTAAGCCATGGATAACTCCAGATCTCTTTCGCTGTATTCGACACAGAGATAATTTGCACAAAAATATCTTTTACTAGGTACAGAAACTATTGTAATAAGTTTTAAAAAAATTAAATTGGAATATGAAAAACATGAATTAAAAAAGGCTAGTAATAAGCAATACATAACATAACAAATAGGGCAAAAAAGAAAGAAAATTCATTCCATCACTTATTAACCTCATCATCCACTACGGAGGTATCTGTTAATTTAGTTAATGATTTTTCGCTAATAAAGGCAAAAATATGGGAAAATATATCGGATGGACTTACAGAGTTAATAAAAATCTTTTAACGACAACAACAACAACAACTCGCAGTCCAAGGTATTGTTACCAACGGATGAGGACGTGGTTGCAAGATTAATAATATCTCTCCGTAATGACTGTGCTGTGAGTTGGGGTGTAATGTCCTCTAATCTCCTTAAAAGGCGTATTAATGTAGTTGTCCCACCCATTCTTTTTAGCGCATTTAAATAAAAGCATGTTTTTATAAAAGTTTTTTACTTTTAATTTATTATTTTTAACATAAATAGCGGTGTACGGAGATGACGCCGCCACGAAAATAAGTTACGTAATTCTAAACTCTTCCGGTGGCGCGTCATGATTGTGCCGCCACAGAAATCGGAGACTGTCCCTGTCTTCCTCGCGAATCTTCACTTGCAGGAACATTTCTTTAATATCTGCCATTACCACGCTTCCCTTTCTGAATCGTAACAGCATACCAAATAATGAACTTAACAGGTCAGATCCGGTCAACAGTGCGTCATTAAACATCGTTCATCCGTCCTGGCGGTCGCGTCGAAAACAAGTCTTATTTTTTTCTGCGGATGCATTATGGCGATTTTCAGCCTGCGCTCTATTTGGTGGCATGCGTTCGTCATCAGACCGCCAAAAAAACAGATTTGTATCTGTTGTCCGGGAAGCGAGGTACAGTTTTAAAATACTCAACGCTCGCTCGCTCGCTGATATTAATTTACGAGTAAGGTACCAGTTGTCCAGACCAATTAATATGGTAGGTCTGGACCTTTCATAAACAACTCGTCCTCTATGGGTGCCAAATGAGGGCACCGTTTTAATAATTCTAGACTCACCGATTGCGGAGAGATTAAGTGAAATTTGCTCCTCCATTGTATTTTGATTGTTATCTGTGTGGACAACAAACAGATAACAATCAAAATATATTTAAATTAGATAACAATCTGGCACAAAAATATTAACAGTTTTGTGCTAGGTTTTTATCCTAAATATGTTGACACATCATTTTTATATTAAATACAGGAGATATCAACTTTACACTTTGCAATATTTATGACATACATATTTACATAATACAAGAAATAAAAATTAACAACTAACAAAGTTAAAACCTATGTGATATGGGAATGTGTGTGCATAAGTGTAAGCTGTTTTACTGCTCTTTTGAATATCTCTTTTGACGATTCCAGAATGATTGCCTATGGTCACAAAACCTTGACCGACTGTGAACGAGGTGGGTTGTGTGCCTGCAATCGTACAACTATAAAGTGGTATACCAACCTGGTAAGAACAACATTGCAGATTCCTTGTCTAGACTAAGTAAAGCTGCTGAAAAATCACCTACAGAGCTAAAAGACAACCACATTTGTCAGGTTGTTAAGTTTGCTAGGCCTGTGGTCGTTTCACTGAAATAAATAATTGATTTTTATGTAGAAGATAGAGAAATCTTAGATGTCAAAAAGGGGCATATCACAACATATGGAATAGTAATGTAATGATATATAAGATATTTTAAAACGAACTCTGTTTTCATATTGTTAAGGATCGTGATTCCTGCTCAACTGCGTAAGAGAGTTTTGGAAGCCGCTCATGAGCCGCTCATGATGATGAAAACAAGACTAAGAATGAAAGTCTGGTGGCCCAACAAAGATGCCGAAAATATTATCAAATCGTATGAAAGATATATCCTAGTCTCTGCTACAAACCCACCAAACCCTATGAAGGACGTGAACTACCAGAAGGGCCATAGGTTGATATTGCTATTGACCTGATAGGCCCACTTCCTGGTGGTGACTACTTATTAGTAGTTGTGAACTATTAAAGCAGATATATAAAGAAGTTGAGATTTGTCAAAATATCACTTCAGCAGCAATTTTGACCCAGTTAAAGGAAGTATTTAGGCGAACTGCGAAGTCCAGCTTTATAACAGCCGATAATGGTAAGCAATTTACAAGTGAGGAGTTTTAGTCATTTCTAGTGGAAAGAAACATCACTCTCTTTAGCAAAATACCATATTGGCTACAGAAAAACAGGGAAGGCGAACGACAGAACCGTGACATATTGAAAAGATTAAAAATATCATCACTAACACTACAGCCTTTCACAAGTCCACTGCTGAACATAGGCCTCCCCCAAGTTATGCCACAAAGCACGGTCCTGAGCCACCTGCATCTATCGACTGCCCGCACACCTCACCAGGTCGTCACTCCATCTAGTGGGGGGTCGCCCCACACTTCGCCTATCAGTGAGAGGCTTCTACCGAGAACCATTTTCCCTATTGGTTCTCGGTTCTTCGAGTTATATGGCCGGCCCATTGCCACTTCAGCTTACTTAATCCGTTGGGCTTCGTCGGTCACGCTGGTTTTACTGCGGATATCCTCGTTACTAAGTGTATCACGCAGAAAAACCCCGAGCATAGCCCTCTCCTTAGCACGCTGAGCGATCTTGAGCTTCTCATACGCCAGCAGTGAAGGACCACGTCTCAGATCCTTAAGTCATCACTGGCAACACGCACTGGTTGTACAATTTCGTTTTCAGGTTTTGAGGTATACCTGACGAGAAGATGTGGCGTAATTTCCCGAACGCTGCCCAGCCGAGTAGAATCCGTCGATTGAACTCTCGATCGAAGTTGGACTTACCTAGTCGGACTATTTGTCCCAAATAAACATAGTCGTTAACAACTTCGAGCTTAATGCTCCCAACAACTACGGGCATATTTGCGACATGGACATTACACATGATCTTTTGTTTGTCTATGTTCATCTTAAGACCTATCCGTTGGGAGGCACTATTCAGCCCATTGAGCATAGTGCTTAGGTCCTCAAGTGATTCTGCCATAAGGACTATGTCGTCGGCAAATCGAAGGTGAGTGATGTACACGCTATTGATGTTAATACCGTATCCTTTCCAGTCCAGAAGCTTGAAAACGTCTCCCAATGCAGCGGTGAAGAGTTTCGGGGATATAACGTCACCCTGTCTTACACCTTTCAGCAGTTGGATAGATTTCGTACTCTGGTTCTGTACTCGGATAGCCATCGTAGCCCTACTGTACAAACACTTCAGCACTTCGACATACCGACACTCAACTTGGCACCGCTGAAGGACTGTAGTACCGCCTAAATTTCGACGGAATCAAAGGCTTTTCAGTGCACATACGCCAGATATAATGGCAAATTGTACTCCCGGACTTCTGTACAATTTACTGAAGGGTTGACTGCCTCGTTGGTCTAGTGGTTGTAGTAGTGCGACTGCTGATCATGAAGTCCTGGGTCGAATCCCGGTCGGGCAAAAATCAGTTATTGAGCTTTTCCATCAAGAAATTCTCAGTGGCTGCCCGAGTCAGAAGTTGGCGGTGTCTCACACCCGTGCCCGGAAAGCACGTAAAGCTGTTGGTCCTGCCTGATCTCTCCGGTCGTCGGTTTACCGTCCCATCGGTCTATGAGAGGAGAGAATAGAGAGTGCACCTGTGCTTGCGCACACTTGGGCACTACAATCCTGTCCTGCGCAGTTAGCTAGTCTCTATTGAGGCAGGCCGCCGTGACCGAATTAGTCTGAGGACATTATTATTATTATTATTATTGAAAAATATTAATTATATATATTATTTTAAAAAATTTTTGCCCGACCTGGATTCGAACCCAGGACCTCATGATCAGCGCACTACTACAACCACTAGACCAACGAGGCAGTCAATATTCAATATAGTAGTATACATTTTTCAATATTATACTACTAAAGAGTACATGATTAATAATAACCTCTGGGGATGAGGCGATCGCTACCATCTGTTTCCATACGTTTTCATACTTAATTGTATAAAATATTATATTATGAATTAATGTTTTAGAAGTCTCGCTGGTTTCTTCTTGCTTGTTCTTCTCAGGACAGTGTTTTTTTTTTCGAATCAGTGGTAAAGTATAAATGACAATTAATAAGTATCTTGTATTTCCATATTGACTAAAATTTATTCTATTCTATAAATAAATTAAAACTTTTAGTAAATTTTCAGAGACGGAAAAGTAATTTAAACTTTTCAAATTTGATGCCCTTGCAACTTTATCAAAATACCAGAAATCATCCTCATCCTAATACTTTATAAAGGTTTTGGTGAAATAAATTATTCAATGGCAGAGTTCGCTTTGAGCCTTGATCTTTGAAATAAATTCTTTTACAATTCAACGACCGCCATATATCAATACCATTAGCGTTATTCTGAAGTAACTTTTATTCGTATTTTACAAATAAAGAAAGTTAAAATATCCGCGTAAAGGGCTTTGTATATTAAGGATCTAACACAAACTCAATCTCAAGACCAGACCATCTTGCTTTCTAATTAGATATTAACTGGAAATAGTTATGAAATAGTTATGTGAGAAAGAAAAAAATGAAGTTGACGAACTATGTCAAGTGGGGTCATTGAATAGTTTTTTGACAATCATCTTTGGTTTTCTAAACATTTTACATTTTAAAGGCTATTTTGGATCTATAACGATTTAAAATTGGTTAGCAACCATTACTTAAATTTTTAAAAGTTATAATCCTATTAACTCTTAAGGTCTTATTAACGTGAAAAATAATTATTCACTTCTCAGTTAACTGTATTACGCAGTCGGGTTTTTAATAGATGTTTTAACCAATAAGCTTGTTCTAGCTTCCTAAATTAAATTTTCTAATAACTCACTTAGAACAAGGGAAACTCTTATGTGGCGCAGATTTTACAGTTTATTGATTTCTTTGCGGTTAACACAGACTGCAAATTTACTTTAAAACATCGTGTACACTAGCATACATTGTCAGCAGCAAGTGCGATGTACTAACACAGGTAATGCTGTGAAAGGTGTGAAATTCCAGATTACTCTCCATGAAAATAAAATCGTGTTCTACCAACGCTTGACGTGTTGGAAAAACTTGCGCCAACTCGATGAAAACTTTGTGGAAGGAATAAAAAGATTAAAGGCGTACCTTATTATGACTTTCTCACAAAAGCTGTACCGAGTATTGCGAAGTGTCAGTTATTATTTTGGATTTCATTTTATGGTAAGATATGACTGCCTCGTTGGTCTAGTGGTTGTAGTAGTGCGACAGCTGATCATGAGGCCCTGAATGGCGGGGCCCTGGCTTTGAATCCCGGTGGGGCCAAAAATCTGGTATTGAGCATTTCCATCAAAAAATTCTCAGTAGCTGCCCGGAGTCTGGAATTTGGCGGTGTCTAACCCTCTTGCCTCGGAAAGCACGTAAAACCGTTGGTCCTGCGCCTAATCTTTCTCCGGTCGTGTCGGCTTACCGTCCCATCGGACTATAAGAGTGACGGAACACACTTAGGCACTATATTCCTGTCCTGCGCCGATGGCTAGTGTCCGTTGAGGCTGGCCGCCGTGACCAAAATTCCGTCTGGAGGACATTATTGTAAGATATTTAAAAGATTCAGGCGTTATTTTGCGGCACAAAGATACGAATTTTTTAGGTTCATGTCACTTGCGATACATGTGAGTGTGCCACTTAAGTTTAGTTAAGACCGCACTTGGGAAAACGAATTGTGTTTGATGAAGATGGAGTAACGATTTGGGCAAGGTGGCTGTCAACAGCTTAATGCGTGAAGCCGTATATCAGGCTAAGTAGAGATACACGCCTAGGTAGAGACCTATCTCCAGCAGTGGACCGTCACAGGCTGACGAAGATGATGATGGTGATGAAGTTTTGTATGCCAGAATGAAATAATAAGCATTACATAATTCTCTATACAAAGATCTCTTTAAACCAGTTTAAACGAAACTAAGCGAATTAATTTTTATATAAATTTGGTTATACATTATTTCGAAAAATTGGTTTCGCGATTAAAACTAAACTGCCGAGCAATTAGACGATAGTTAAACTTTATACCTATTATTTTTTAAAACCCGAATAATTTTTGTAATCGAAAAATTATTTTCAATGTTTTAATTATCTAGTCAAAATGAACAAAGACGTGGTCGTAGAAATTATTAATGCTATGTTGCATTACACAAGTAGTCTTTAATTCAACTAATTTAGAATTAGTTGAATTAATTTGCTTAAAGCAGTGGATGTCGGAGCTGCAAGAAAATTGACAAGGAGTTATTTACTTTATTTTTATTTATTTATTTATTTTTACAAAGTATAGTTATTAAATTACATCCGACAGTACAAATAAACTTACAAAAGTTTTACCATGTACCGCCGATTCGTAACTTCGATCGTATTCAATCGGTTCGCGTTGCGACAACTTATTTAATGACGTATATACATGGTGTGACAAAACAGCAAATGTTTTTTTAAATAGGTGTGTACCAAAGCAAAGTATAGTTAGTTAGTATATTATATGAAAATTAGTGATTGAGTTAATAATGTTAAAATTGTGTGCATCTATGTATATATTTATTAGTAATTTTTTTGTGTATATTATGATGTGTTAGTAGATATAGTTTTATTTTTAGTATAAATTATTAGTAGGTGTCGTTAACAATGTGTTGATAAAATACTGTTTAAGCTTATATTTAAAAAAATCATCTAGTTCATTTTTGATTGGTTTTAGAATTTGGTTTAAAAGAGCGGGAATTTGATATTGTAATCTAAAATTCCATACAACATTTTATATTTTGGGATAGTCATATATGGATTGAGGGCTTGTCGAGAGATTTGTTTTAATACGGCTAACTTTTAATTCTTCCTTGCCATAGTTTTGAAGCAGCAATAGGTATTTCACATTGTCGTGTACTGGTAGTATTTTTCAATGTTGGAAAGACCATAAGGATTTTTTTTTATATTTATCTTTTATTTTGAGAAGGGTGATATATTTAAGGATGCGCAATAGATGTATATATTTTCAAGGTGGATTTTATAAATGCGTCCGTAACTGCTCAACCCATACGAAACTATTGATTTGCACAGTGCCTTATATAGTAACAGTAACATCTGTCATAATATAGTATTATTTGCTGATGACACTTCATTAATTTTCAAATTAAAACGACAATATTAAAATATGACGAAGTAAATAATGTTATCTCTAAATTAGTAAATTGGTTTAATGTTAATAACTTGCATTTAAATAGCACTAAAACGAAATGTATGAAGTAAATGACTCCAAATGTCAGACAATTAAATACTAATGTAATTTTAAATGGGGAGGAACTGAGTCTTGTCGATACCACCATTTATCTTGGAATAACACTAGACGCGAAGCTTCAATGGAGCCCCATATCAAAGTTAGCAAGCAGACTTAGTTCTGTAGCATATGCTAAAAAGATTAGAAATCTTACCAGTATGGAAACAGCTAGACTTGTTTACTTTAGCTATTTCCATAGCATAATGTCGTATGGTATTTTGCTATGGGGACACGCGACTGACACTGAAATTATATTTGTTTTATTAACTTTGCCTCTCATTACATTTATGAAAATGTAATGTAATGAGAGGCCTACATTACATTTATGAAAATGTAATGTACGTACACAAAAATAAAAGAAGTTATACAAAAATAAGTGATACTCATTCTGTAAATACTAGGAACAAACACACGCTAGTAGTACCAGTTACTCGACTCCACCGAGTCATGATTGTAAGCTGTTATTTAAAAAAAAAGTCCCGCTGTGTTTCTTGCTGGTTTTTCCCAGGACAAAGGTTGTGTTTTCGAACCAGTGGTAATTAAACAAAAGAGTGACTCAAAAAGTATTAATTATAATCTACAGGGTGTCCAGTAAAAAGCACGACATTCTGCAGGGGGTGATAGCTAGGGTCACTACTTATCAATACAACACAATATATGTTCAGCAAAATCTTACGGATTTACAGTTTTACAAAATTTTCCGAAATACCGAAAAATCTCTACGTTGAAACAGATTTTTAAGCATCTCGTAATGAAAAAATCCTTTTCTAGTACTTTTTTTACATCAAATTATTCGTGAATAGTTATTTTACTCATTGATAAGTCTTTTTTCTATCAAAGACAAGAATGTTTTCAAGAAATACTATTTTTTGTTTAAATTTGCACAGAACTATTTTCTTATCACTTAAGTTTAACCTACAGTGGTGAAAAAAATGTATGTATGTGTGTGTACAACAAACTTAAAAATGCTTGTTTAATGGTGATTTTGGAAAGATACAATACTAGTGCATTTCATTAAAATACAAAAAAAAATGCTATTTTAGTTCCAGAGAAGCTGATTTTGTTGAAAATTTAATTAACGTAATTTTGACAAAAACACTATGAGAATAAGTAATGCCTCATTTACGCGTATTATAAAACTAGTTGTGACACGTAAATGCGACATGCACGCTTACCGACCTGACCCGACCGACAATTCTAACAAAGAAGCGCATGTGCTATCCTGCTCTTTCTTGCATTGTGTTTTTGTGTCTCACTCTCAACCTTATTTGCGACACTTGTCAGTACGCTATTTAAACCGTGCGCAACGCATCTCTGTGTTCACAAATTATTGTTTCCGCACTGACGACTGTTTTGTGCCTTGGACCCCGGACTTTGTTTGCCTTACGATTTTGATTTTTATTGTGATCACTACGACGACTTAGCGACCACCTGGACTTTTGTGTTTTATAACATGGCCAACCGCCGTTTTTCCTGGTTATACGCAGAGAGTATGCTGAGATGCACTTATTTACGGAGAAGCTGGCCAAAGTCTTCGAGCTGCTGCCACCCTCTACAGGGAAAGGTTTCGATAGGAGACATCCACACCATGAAATGTTTACCAGAGTGCATAACCCACATGGAAGGCAGACTCCTGGTCAACGTGGTGGACGGCCTCAAGTTGTTGACGAAGACATAGTGCTTCAGGAACGAGAATAAGACCCGACAACTTCGGTTAGGGCGATACAACGGCGCACAGGGATACCGAAGTCCACTGTTCATTCAGTACTTAAGAGGTATGGATACCATCCATTTCACGTACGACACGTGCAAACTCTTTTAACTAGAGACTACCTGCCGAGAGTTCAACCTGCCGCATGCTTGAAATGCATCGGGAGGACCCAAACTTTTTTAATAAGGTGTTATGGAGTGATGAGTCAGCCTACAGAAAGGACGGCTACTTGAATTTGCATAATTTACATAGTTGGCAATTAGAAAATCCGTATGTGTCAAGAGAAGACAGGTCCCAGTACCAATTCAAAATAAATTTATGGTGTGGATTTTAATGGCCAGATTGTGGGTCCCGTCGAGCTTCCACCCACATTAAATGCCAATAATTACTTGGAGTTTTTGAGAAACCCACCACGCTCCTTGAAAATGTCTTGAGTGAGCTAAGAGAGGATGTGGCTTCAAAATGATGGGTGCCCTACTCATTATGGCCAGGAAGTGAGCCTACTTAGATAAAAGCTTATCCAGGCAGGTGGATTGGGCGACTGGGACCGATATTATACCTAGGTCTCCGGATTTTTTATTGGGTGCCATGAAGGACAAAGTCTATGAAAACGATCCAAAATGACAATGAATTGAGAGCAAGGGTTAACATTGCAGCAAGAAAAATATCGGAAATAAGCCTGAGAAGACTCAAAAGCTCATTTTTAAGAAGATGCCGAGCGTGTATTAGGCACAAGGAAGCAATTTGAGCATTTATTGTAATTTATTTAAACAGTTTTATTTAAAGTTAACTTCTGTTTTTTTACTATCACCTTATCCTTCAAGATGTCATTTACAGACCGGCCGGCCGGTCGGCTGTAGATATTATTATGAATTCGAACCGTAGTACGACCTTACAACGTTCTGAATTAAAGTCACATTACTTGCATTTAAAATAAAATGCTCTTATTAACTAAAATAGCTTATTTTTTGTATTTTTAATGAAAATGCACTAGTATTGTATCTTTCCAAATCACCATTAAACAAGCTATTTTTTAAGTTTGTTGTACAAAATATACATTTTTTTTCACCACTGTAGGTTAAACTTAAGTGATAAGAAAATAGTTCTGTGCAAATTTAAACAAAAATAGTATTTCTTGAAAACATTCTTGTCTTTGATAGAAAAAGACTTATCAATGAGTAAAGTAACTATTCACGAATAATTTGATGTAAAAAAGTACTGATGCTTAAAATCTGTTTCAAGGTAGAGATTTTTCATTTCGGAAAGTTTTGTAAAACTGTAAATCCGTAAGATTTTGCTGAATATATATTGTGTTTAATAGGTAGTGACCCTAGCTATCACCCCTGCAGTATGTTGTGCTATTTACTGGACACCCTGTATATTGAATAAAAAGTTTCTGTTTCTGTTTCTGGTAAGTGTACTTTTACTTTAATGAGATAAACTTTGCTAGGATTTCTCGTAGCGTGTATTCGAATTAAGTACTAGATCTGCGTCATGTGACCACTGCATGCCTCGTAAAGTCCTCTTGTAACAGTTTTACCGCCTTATGCATATTGTGGTGGGCTACTACCATACATGTATCGTCAGCAAATTGGAAAATTTTTGAGTTTTTAATCAATTTGTTAATATTATTCACGTAAATGATGTAGTGTAGCGGTCCTACTGAACCCCTGCTGTTCCTTCACTTATCAAAACTTTATTACTTAATGCATCCCCTACCTTAACATAATAGGAACGATTTTTGAGATAATTTCGACACCAGTCAAGCATCGGTCCTCTAATACCACAGTCGTCTAGTCGCTCTAGTCATGTAAATCATGACATAAAGTATCAAACGTCCTGCTATAGTCGATAAATAACAGCAATACATGTTTTCTTTCATAAGAATTTTCATATAATATGTTATCGTTAAATAGTGAAAGTAGCTGTTGTTTTGGGTTGAAATCCAAACTGTGTGTCATTTAGAATATTATTAAATTAAAAATATTATTATTTATGTAAAAGTTGTAAATTGGTCTGGTTATGTATTTTCTTATCTATTGTAGTCAATATAGTTATAGGACGGTAATTATCGTAATCCTGTTTACTTCCCTTTGTATATAGGTCTCACTATTCCAGTTTTCAATTCATCTGGATATTTATTAGTTCTTTGTACAGGCGTTGACCAATTTCGAACTAGCCGGAGCAATTTCTTGGCAATTTAGATCTAACGCCCGAACTCTGTCGTAACCCGGAGCTTTGTTAACGTTTATTGTTTTTATAATTTTAAGGATGTTTTTAGGCGTTGTTTTGAAAATTCATTGTTGTCACAGGTTGTCTGTATTCTATTTTATCTAAAATATTATTTTTACATTGAGGTATTATATTTTGTACACCGCTATGACATTTACCAGAATAAACCAGAGCTGTTTTAAATTATCTTTATATTTATTATTTTCATAATAGATGTATTTATGTTTGGAGGATCTGATTAATTTATTTGCATAGTATCGCGCTTTATTATAGTGTGTTTTTAATATATTCTATTATTATCTTTGATCCATTGGTAGTTTATCACTATACTGCAAGCTTTGATAATACGTGAACTTATCCATTTATTTTCGGTATGTTTTTGGTATTTTTAATTTTAATGTAATTTTCGTCGTTAGCATTCATTGATATATATATATATATATATCATCATCATCATCATAATCATCATAATCATCATCATCATAGGCTCCCACGGAATGCCACAAAGCAAGGTCCTGAGCCACCTGCATACATTGACTTCCTGCATGTCTTACCAGGTCGTCACCCATCTAGTGGGGACGCTCACTTCGCCTGCCGGTATGAGGCTGCCACCGAGAACCTTTCTTCCCCATCGGTTGTCGGTTCTTCGAGCTATACGGCCTATTGCCACTTCAGCTTACTAACCTTTGCTATGTCGGTTACTTGGTTCTACCGGATATCCTCATTTCTGAGTTTATCACGCAGAGAAACCAGAGCATACAGTCTCTCCGTAGCTCGCTGAGCGACCTTGAGATTCCTCATATGGCCAGCAGTATGACCACGTCTCAGTTCCATATGTCATACTGGCAACACGCACTGGTTGTACAATTTAGTTTTAAGGTTTTGAGGTATACCTGACGAGAAGATGGGTCGTAATCTCCGAATGCTGCCCAGCCGAGTTGAATCTGTCGATTGACCTCTCGGTCGAAGTTACCCTAGTCGGACTATTTGTCCCAGGTAAACATATTCGTCAACAACTTCGAGCTTAGTGCTCCAAACAACTACCGGCATAGGTGTGACATGAACATTAAACATGATTTTGTTTTGTCCATGTTCATCTTGAGACCTATCCGTTGGGAGACACTATTGAGGTCATTGAGCATAGTGCTTTGGTCCTCCAGCAATTCTGCCATAAGGACTATATCGTCGGCAAATCGAAGATGAGTGATGTACTCGCCATTGACGTTAATACCGTATCCTTTCCAGTCCAGTAGCTTCGTCTTCCAATGCAACGGTGAAGAGTTTGGGATATTACGTCACCCTGTCTTACACCTCTGCAGTTGGATAGGTTTCGTACTCGCTTCTGTACTCGGATAGCCATCGTAGCCCTACTGTACAAACACTTCAGCACTCGATATACCGACAGTCCACTTGGCACCGCTGAAGGGACTGCAGCACTGCCCAAATTTCGACGGAATCGCTTTCAGTCCACATACGCAGGCAAAGTGGCAGATTGTACCGTCAGTCTTCTGTACAATTTGCCGAAGGTATGTATGGTTCTATGGTGCAAAGCCTTCGGAAACCGGCTTGTTCGGGAGGCTAGAAGTCGTCGAGTCTGCATGCGAGACGATTCGTAATGACTCGAAAACAGCACGTGACGATGCCTCAGGGAAATCGGTCTGTAGTCAAGAGAGTTGTCGCCTTGAAGAACAAGATCACCGCATTCTGCTCCACGCCTCCGGTGTAATGCCACCATGGAGGACGGAATTAAAAAGCTTCTGAAGGACTTCAAGTACCGGTTTTCCACCCGTTTCAGAAGCTCCGCTGTAATTCCATCTCGCCTGGGGCCCGCTGTTTTGCTGGAGCCTTCTAATCTCGCTCAGACTGACGTCCGGGATATCATCGGAATAGTGTCGGATAAGACTTGCTCTGGATCGTTACTCACACTTGCGTGTGGCTCCAACGATGACGTACAGCTGCCCATAGAACCTCTCAATTTCACTCAAAATCTCAGGTGTCCCAGAAACGATGCTGCCACATTCGGTCTTCAGCTTTGACAATTGGCTCTTCCTGGCAGACAGATCTCTGGCAAAGACTTTGGAGCCCTGTTCCGCTCGATCGCTTCTTCAATCACGAGCTGTATTGAAGTTGCGTAAGTCCCGCCGCATGCATTTGAAGACTGCAGCTTCATCTCCCGTCAACAACCATGAGATTAAGAGTGTGATCGGAGAGTTTTTGTGTTCTTCTGCGACTGGTCTTACAGAACTTAGCTCCGACCGCATGAACAGTTTCTAAAAGCTTGTCATTCATATCGTCCACTATATTGCAATCTTCTAGGCACTGAAAACGATTTTGTAACTCGAGCTGAAAGTTTTCGGACTTTGATTAGAGTACGAGGGGACGGAGCGTTGACTTCATTAGACGTGACCTCCAACGTTTAGGTTCAGTGTGCCTCACCATTACTCGCGATCACTGAGACATCACTGAACAGTTGTCGTCTGGTCGTCATAATGAAGTCAACTCATTTTTGTCGAACCGTCGGGCTCGACCAGGTCCACTTTTCTGTGGGGTTGCTTTTGAAGAAAGAGGACATCATAAAGAGTCCTCTTTCTCCATAAAGTCGGCCAGCTGCTGGCCCTTTGGGTTCCGTTGCCCCATTCCATTTCCTTTACTTAGCTCACTGCTCTCTTGTGCCTAGTTTTGCGTTGAAGTCTCCCATTAACACCGTATAGGTTTTGAGGAATTTTGTCCCACACAGGAAGCACTACCGCTTGGTGTTCCGCCAGCATAATTTAAGCCGCAGTATAAACATCTTGTGTGCGTGATCTCGCGTACATATGATCAATACAGGATTTAGTTGTTCTATCGTCAGTTAATTCAGTTCTAGTGTGCTGCTTAATCACCACACGCAAGGCCTTAGTTATGAAGCATGCAGTTATATTTATGTCTTAATGGAGAATATGTTTATAAGTCTATGTTCATATCTCCGAGTATAAATAGTTCGCAATTTGTGTCCAGACTACCGATTAATGTGTGAATTACATCGATAAATAAGTGTTTGCTTAGATTAGGAGGGTGATAAATTGCACACACAGTTGCCGTATAAAAAGATGGAGTGCAAATTTGAAATAGTATGTTCAAAATGCTTTGTTATTATGTTACTTATTCTTGTTAATTTATTTTTCTGTGCATATGCTATAATACCGCCATTCAGTTTTTATGCAGCACTGTGCATTTGATAGTCCAGTAGGCGATACATATAGCTTACGGAGTCAGGTATATTAGCTTCCGTTACCAATATAATATCTATACATGCGTTAGATGAGTACACACTGTTCTAATGCATTTAAGTTCTTAATCAAAGACCTTATATTTATGTGCATGCATAAAGGTTAATTTGACAATTTTAACAGGAACATGTTTTAGGAATGAATGAATTAGTGCAATTACTCAATTTACAAATATCGTCTAACTGTATGTCCATTTAAATAATATTTTGATATATTTTATGTGAAACCTAAATAAAATAACTTATTGCGGCTGTACATGGACTTCCTTTTGTAGCAAAGCTTTAATGTCATCATCAGTTCTAATAATGATTGATTGATCTTTTACTTTTTCTTGCTCTAATGACCTTTTTTTGCACCACAAATATTTGTGAAATCCGATTTTAAGTTGTCTTCTGCATTTCCAAGTAGGTCTTATTGTATGCAGTTAATGCCTCACTTATATAGATGATTTCTTTACCAATCAACGGTGATGTGCTAGGAACGATATAATGTACAATTATCTTCGTATTCTTTGCTTTTCTATGCCAATTTTTAATAGTTTCTGACGGTTGAACCACATGTAGCTTTCCGAGTTATTTCTACTGTAACCAATACGCTTTACTTCTACGATATTTTCAGTTAAGTCGAGTCTTTGTTGTATTTTTAACCTAACCTAATAATTTTAGTTCATTAGCAACATTACATGGATCTCAAATTAATTACAGTCCATCTACTTTATGAAGATTAGGATTTGTTTTTTATTTACAGTAGGAGGATTAACAGGAGTAATTTTAGCTAATTCTTTCTATTGATATAATACGATACTATTATGTGAAAGGAAGATTAAAAAGTCAATAGTTTTAATAAGCTGTTGCTCCTGTTCTTGTAATCACTGTTCTAATGCACTTAATCTAAATTCAAAGTTTTATTTCGGTTAGATAATTTGATGTTCTTCTTTTTCATTTCTTTGACTGTAGTTTTAAACGCGTCTACGGTTTCTAGTATATCATCAAGTTTTCTAAAATTGAATTCCAAAGACTCGCAACTGGCCCAATTGACGTTGAATAGCACTCAGCATCAGTTTTTACCATCTAAGGAACAGAGGCAGAGGTTATAGGCAATTCAAATGCTTCATCATCGTCTTCATCATCAGGTATGACAATCGGAGTTCGTCTAGATGAGGTGTTTTTGCATTCAGAGCACGACCAATCTAAAGTTTCATATGCTTGAAGCGGATTTCTTTGTTTGGTAGTAAGCCCTGAGCATTCAGTGTTGAAATGTACCATCTTCCTCACAACGATGACACTCCACACCAGGACGAACTTTTGTAATATTTTTGTTGCATTTTTCACGCTTTGACATAATACTGTTCGACACAAATTATTTTCCGCAAACTGAACGTCCGATTGACATGAGCTAGCGGTAACGAATGATATAATATTATCATAGTCATAAGATATGTATTTGGGCGTACATGCAAAATATATATTTGTTTTGTTAACTAGAAAGAGAGAGATTTTAAAAGATTCAATGTATCGCTAATTTTTTGAAGATTACGTAAGATGTCAAATTCGTCAGTGTATTTTCTAATTCTATCTATTATAGCAATCGTAGCGTACGCCAAGAAATGAAACTTTATTGATAAGTTTTTAACGAACTGGATTCAAAATCTGTAATTTAGGATAAACTTAAACTTTTTATAATATATAGCCTATGTTCTATTCTATTTAGTCATCTATAATACTGCCTTTCATTAAAACCGGTGAGTAGTTTTGTGCGATTGAGTGACAAACCTACAAACCATTCAACAAACATTCAAGCATCCATACATACTTTCACATTCACAATATCAGTAGCATATAATAAAATACGTTCCCTAAATAATATTTTTCAAAATAAATAAAGTAAACATTAAACATTTCTTGAATCATATTTTTTTGAAATCTTATAATAACGGGTTTAAGGCGTTTAAAAATCACAAGTGACTCGGTGATTTTGCAAGCGCTCTTAAACCTGAACAAACTTAAACATTTATGTGAAGAAGTTTACGAATGAATAAGTTTCAAAGATATGTATGTGTAGATGTTCAGAAATGCCTAGAGTTAGATCTCTTAACGTAACGCGCAAGAACGACACATTTTAATTAATTTCAAAAGTCTCCGACTATTTTTATGAACATACATATATACAATTATGCTCGCACAGTAATTGAATTACACAAACCATGTTTACCTTGTATTATGTTATTTAAAACAGGTTGTTAAACATATACTATGTTGCTTATTCAATGTAGTTCCTCAATTTATTTATTTTCCTATTACCTTTACCATTAATTTATAAGGTAAGCTATTAGTATGATTGTTTGTTGTCCCAAATAAAGAGAGAAAAGACATTACCTCTCATTCTCACATACAACTAAAGTATTCTCCTGTATCGTTGAGAGGCTTAACATACATAAATTGTGTTACGGGCAACCATCCAGACCTGAAACAATTTATTCATAAGTAGATAAAATTATGCTGACATATTGATTTAACAAATGTATGCAAGAACAGTAAGCTAACAATATTCAAGATATATAGAAATATTTTTATATATACAAATATTTTCCGATGTACCACAAACTAGGATAATCCTGTAACTTGGGGTCCGAGATTTATTCATTCATTACTTATAAAGACCACTGCTGAACATAGATCATAGATTGCATTGAAGTCCATGGTTGAGCGTAAACTTCTCCTTGTGTAGGTGGAATTGTCCTATGGTCACGATTGGCACATTGACACCCACAGTGGCAGAAGTCTCACCTTGATGCTGCGTCTCGTCGTTGATCTGGGTATTTTGCGTCTAGCGTAAATGATATTATTATACAGGCATTCAAAGGAAGCCATATGATTTTTTTTTTAGAAGTTATATATATCTAAACCACTGCCTAGGAATCCGTCTATTTTATAAGCAGTGAAAAATAAGCACACGGTGTGCAATTTTAAAACTTTTCGTTTCATTCATATCATGGGCAAACGATATCAAAGTGAAATAGAAATCTTTTATTCATTTTAGGCACATTCCAAGCTCTTAGGAACTTCAATATCAACGTTCGCTTAGTATAGTTAGATCCTACAGAAAAGCACCGACATAAAATTTTGTATAAAATAAACAGCGCATGAAATTCTGCAGATAAGGGTTTATGACAAAGCGTTTACGAAATTGTAAGGAAAAATATTTAGACTAAAACTACCATTTTACGTTACCCTATGCTAGGAATTCTGTCTATATCTTGAGACATTTTAAAACATAATATAATAAGAACTATTCATGGAAAATAACCAGAAATCAAACTGCGATCCACAACGCCACATACGTAAAATTATTGTTAAAATAAATGTTTGTTGCTTGTATGGAAGTATTTTTCTTTTACTTAACTACAGTTAAACATTTTCTACCTTCGAACCATTGATGCTCGTCGTTGATCTAGGTATTTTATTCGGACGTAAACGAGATTATTATACCGTCATTCAACGGAATCCATAAGATTTTTAATAAGATTTTCAATGCATCTGCAGCGCCGCGACTTAAGCTAAGCATTAAGCACTGCATTATTAGCTATTTTCTCATCATCATCATCATCAGCCTGCGCAGTCCACTGCTGGACATAGGCTCTCCCTGGTGCGCCACTTAGCTCGATCTTCGGCTGCACGCATCCAGTTGCGCCAGCCGCCTTGCGCAGATCGTCGCTCCATCTAGCCAAAGGGCATCCTACACTACGTTTGCCTAAACGTGGTCTCCACCTATGACACGCCTACTCCAATGGTTATCGCTTCTGCGACTAATGTGACTGAAGCTGAAGGCCTCAAGTGGAATGGTGAAGGCTGTAATGATGATGATGACTTATAAAAATATTTACTCGCAATTTACTATATTTTTATTTAACTTACTTGATCGCAATACAAATGAAATTATGAATCTAATATTCTACAAATCCTGAAATAAATTTTCGCTTGTAATTGATACTGTGATAATAAACAAAAGAATTAAATTAGATTCCAACCTTCTTACCTGCAACAAATGATGTTAATGAAATGGGCACCGAAGATAAGAGGTTAATTAACGCTTTAAGATCGTCTGATGTTTTAGGACGAAATCATTATTCCTTCTGATATAAGGTTGTTGTAACATTCTCTAGAAAGATCATTGCTCTGTTTCAATATGATAGGATAATAAAAAGGAAATATTAGAGATTTCTTAGCTTAGCTAATTAATTTGCAGCATTTTTAATATATTGATTTCCGTAAAGTAATGCCTGGTTCTATTATGAGTTAGCAGCTTATTTAATAAACATCTCATTAAAAACATGAACCGATATGTGAAGATATCGTAATATACATACATTAGATACAGCTAAATTAAAACCTCCTCCTTCTGAAGTTGCTGAAAACGATAAAATATCTATAAGAGGCATTAATGTAATTTTATTCTAAAGAAAACCAATATGTACGATCAGAGCGCCTTATCTAAAGTCAAATTTAATATCGATTAATTTAACCTAATTTCGTATACAGTGTACATGATGCTGCTTTTGAATTTAATGGTTCACTAGTCACGATACTTTTTCGTTTAAAAACATTTCTTACCCGGAGACAAATTAAGGGTTCACGGTAACAAAAATATTATATTTTATATAATTTTCCACAATGATGAATTATCTATCTGAGAAAAAAATTATTTCATGTTTTTTTTTACTCACCGTTTAAGTAATGTAAAAACACTATAAGCTGGCTGTTATCAGAAAGATGATGCTGCCCTTCTCATGGTTTGTTTCCCCTTTGTCGTTTCTTACGACACCCACGGGACGATAATATGGATTTGTTAATATTCTTATACTGCCGCTACATGCTCAACTGTAAAATATTTTTTTTTATTCTATTATACACTATTATCAAATAAAATAATATTATATTAAATAAATAAGTACTAATCATAAATAACAATGGCAGACTTTCATACATAAAATTAGTTGAGAAGAAATGGTATGTCTATATATCAAAAATATCTTAAAATGTTAAGCGTCAGTCCCTGAGTAACTCTTTTCTAAGAATTTTGTCCTGAGAAGGCGTCAAAAAAAAATATTTAGATTTGAACCTTTATAGGTTGTCTTATGTCACTTGGAAAATGTCATGCGTCCTGTGGCTGTTTAATGTTAGCTTAATACATTCTCAACATTATGTACCTACCTAAATAATTGAGAGTTTTTAGATTATTGTATCTCTATAATAGAGATATTTCATACTATAAATGAATATTTTTTAGCTTCAACTGTAAAAGTCTATCAACCTGTAAGTTACTAACAAAATATTTATTCATAAGTACATCGCTGGGGATTCTGTTTTTATTACTCAAAAGTAGAACTTGAAGGTTTCTAACAGTCAATACCTTAAATGTTGATGAAAAAAAGCGAAAAGGTTTGCCAGGATCGTAGCAAGACGAAGGATGTTTTTCTTCGCTACCTCTACGGGGAGGCGTGATTTGCATAGGTGTATGTATGCAGCATTCATCATACTTTTAATAAATATCTGCCTCGTTGGTCTAGTGTTCGCAATCGAGACTGCTGAGCATGAGGTCCCGGGTTCGATTCCCGGGTCACACAGTGTTACTGGGATTTCTCAGCCACGGAGTCTGGATTTGTGCCCTGTGGCAATATGCTTGCCCCCTATTATTATATATACAAGATACGTGGGTGTACGTGTGTATTAGGTACACCTCTGCCTTACCCTTCGGGGATTACAGGCGTGATGTTAAGTTATAAATAAAAAATGAAACAATTCTTATATTTTTTGTATTTTTATTCCTCCTCATCATTTTCTCTTACAATTATAGAATCTAAAATTTCTGCTGGCGCTGCGATACTTTGTTGATGTCTGGCCTATTCCAAATACCAACAGTTATAACATGGGCGCAGCACACCAAAGTGCGCCGACCAACCAAACAGCTACAGCAGTATTCTACTATACCGGTTCGGCCGGGTATACCGTTTTCTATTAAAATACAGAAGTAATACGTGGCGTGATTTTATTCTTCCTCTTATTAATGTTATCAAACCACTTCCTCTAAGACCGTATTTAGAAGAATGAATGTGTTCACTACTAACTTCAATTCGGTATCCGCCATGGAAACGTATATGTTCGCCATAATATGAGCGCGTTTGTCTAATCTGATACGTTCCCTGAGCGAATAGAATTAGTTCCGAATATTCTAGTGTCGGGAAGTATTAAAGATTATTGCGATCTGCAGGAGTATTTCTAAATTGAGATGTCCTTCTGTTCATATTTAAGTTCTGAACCATGTTTGCCAGATTATTTTAGAGACCCATTCTTTACCTTCTTATTTCTAATATTTCACTGGCATATATATTATCCTGAAAACGGACACCAAACTTATTTAACAAAGCTATTTGAAAGTTTTGCATCATGTGTGACCGATGAAAATATTCTTGTCTTAATAGCGTGAGGTATTTTTTTTTTTTATAGGATAGGGTGAGAAACGAGCACACAGTCCACCTGATGGTAAGTGGTTGCTGTGACCCATAGACATCTACATCTATCTCCAATAAAGAATCAAAATGCAGATGCGTTGTCACCCGTGAGGACTAAGATGGAATGCCCTTTTTCCAAAAGGGTCTCCGGTTCTACACTCACTACGAAACACAGCAGTGTTAAGCTGCTATTTTACGCTGGTATTCTCTGAGAGCGTGGTCCTTTCCCGTCGAGCTGACCCATTCGTACTCACAACTATACTACTAATAGCTGCAGCATGGTCTACCATGGCTCTTTTGAAGTGACCATTAACAACTATACCACCCATCTACACATTGTACACAAAGGCTTTGATTTTCTTGTCCTGTAGTTAGTTGGTGCTCGCTTCTAGAAGGAATCTGGCATATATTTTCTATAGCACATCCTTCTAAAAACGTATACTGTCCCTGAACCCCAGTCAAGTATAAACACATCACCTTCTCTAAAATACGATCTTAAAGTAGAAACATCCTGAAAAAGATTTGTCATAATGTCAGCATCTGATGTAGTCGCTTTATATGGGCAATAACAATCAACAATGTACCCATCACTAGCAACAATCATAAAGGTATTCATATAATAACTTCTTGCGGGATATTATCAGCTTGCACTAATGTCAGGTTTAATGCCGCTTGATTGCAGAGATACAGCTAGCCATTTTATTTTGCTTGTTCACTGTATAATTCCCTTTTAACGTTGGTATCAGACAGCAATTTCAGGATTTAATATAGGCGCCTTCATATATAAACAATTTTCGGTAGGTAGATATTGTTTCAGTAGATAGACTTTTTTAGGTAGCCCGTTAGCCTAAATGTGTTTCCATCGTGTGGCCAAATCTTTGTGTAAATTCATTCCAAAAGATTTA
This sequence comes from Parnassius orleans, assembly GCA_029286625.1. NCBI lineage: Eukaryota > Metazoa > Arthropoda > Insecta > Lepidoptera > Papilionidae > Parnassius > Parnassius orleans. The sequence continues at coordinate 90,736 of JAGSMP010000790.1, forward strand.
GTTTGCGCTGAGTCTGACCCTAGTAATAATAAATGTTGGTACCTCTGATGGGATTTCATCTGTAATGACGTAAAATAGTCAGTAAGGTACTTGACACGTTTCTATTTAGCTTAGTGCGTAAATTAAAATTCCACACACGCATCGCGTCGGGAATTTTATTAAATATCCACACACAATTTACGTCAGAATACATTAACCACACACATTTTACGTCGGGTTATTTAGCCATAGTTAAAACAAAATAATTACTTTAAAACAATTATTTGAATATTCTAAAGCACAGTAGGTAGAAGTAAAATGGAATTTTTGAAAAGATAGCTTTGAGACTTACCTAAAACTTCTCGATCACTGATTTGCACCTCTAGATCCCGATGATCTGAATTCTCAGAAGATAAAATATATATGACGATGAGACAATTTTTCTTGGTTTATTTAATTTATGTGTGACTCGGACAACACAAAATCGCGTAATGACGATCTGCGGAAACCAGTACGGCTGGGCGGGGCAATAGTAGTGGAAAATAAGTCAAATATAAAAATAGTATCGATTTAAAAAAAAATATCTGAATGTGTGATTAGGACAGCATCATCTGGCGTACTATAGCATGTAAATCATCTTCGGAAGAGATACGAGGTATAATTGCATTTTATACGGCGCATTAGTGCAACGAGCACCGAAGGAAACGAAAATAGTAGCTCTGTTTCTTCATCTGTAATTTATTGACATATCAAATTAAAAAGATTTAAGATAATTGCTTGATTTTTCTTCATATTCTTTGGCTTTTTTATAGAAAGAGGATGACAAACGAGCACACAGTCCACGTCATAGTAAGTGGACAGTGTAGCTTATAAGCATCTACATCTATCCTCATTTAAGAATCAAAATGCAGATGCGTTGTCACCCCTGAGGACTAAGATATACTGTCTCGTTTCCAATATATACACCATACGAAACATTCAGTTGCTATTTTCCGCTGGTATTCTGTGAGAGCGTGGAACTTTCCCGGCTTAATTATTCATGCTACAAATATAATATATGGTTGCAGCATGGCTCTACCACGTATAAAAACTTCCATACGCTCTTTTTATTTCTTTTTAGGACATTAGAGATACTAACGAACTAACAATGCATTTGATGGTAAAGTGCATATCCTTCCCATCAGTCTCACGATCTGCCGTGGTGGGGGATGTGTAAGGAATCCATCACCTCATGAAGTCCCCTAGGTGTCGCAAGGGACGACGAAATGCCAGAAAACGTTTTTTTGATGATTTTAACGAAATAATTATAAAGCTAATAATCAAATCTGTTACATTAAACGTAAAATTACTGACGGTCGACAGGCATCAGCATCAAAGTGCGAGATGTCTGGCACTGCGACCGTTAATCCGCCTGCCAAACATGACGGTTAAAGCAAATCCTGCAAAGGTTATCTAGTGGACATACATGGGCCAATAAAGAAGGAAAGAGAAATAAAGAAAGCTCGCGGCCGATGACGCTTTAAAAGCCATCTGGTTAACAGTACAGACACCACCGAAAACATAATGCGTTTCATGGACATTTGCAATCTATCACACGAAAATGATGGTATTCTGTGAGACCAGGCTCTCACAGACTGGAGACCCTTTCTCCTGGTAAAGAGGCATTCCATCTTAGTTCTCAGGGCTGACAACGCAGCGATCCCTCTTTCTTTTTTGTTAGTTGATACAATCGCCATAATTGCGTTTCAGTATTCTTGTTATTTTGCGCCGTCAATAACCCACCAGTCCTTTTCGGCAACATGAACAACACACATGTGCATTTCGGAAAACGGTGACATATTTCCTTGACGCATTGTTTAAAATATTCTTCGCTATTTTTACCGAAACCTTACCTTATTTATAACAAGAAAGAGAAAATTGTACCATAAGATAAATATTATAAATTCATGTGTGTTTAACAATATTCTCACGTACTATGTCAGCACGCTCGGGGAAAACTTTAAGAAGCAAAGGAAGATTTACTTTATCGTTATTGTCACGCACATCGACTAACACCGGTAAAATATTACTATCCAACGTAATACAACGGGGTGTCTTGTTCTTTATATTTTATCATGCTATTTATTTTCTTTATTACTGCATTTTTGTAGTGCAATGACAAGACCAAATGGCCAATGAGTAAATAGTGCATGTGCAAATCCAAAAAAATGTTCATTCATAATTGTCGCTTTAACTAATGCCTTCAGTCAAATTCCACCAGAGCGCTAGATTCAGAATTTTACAATATTTTTGAAACTTGTTTTTTCGGTACATTAAATACAGCTATTTTTGTACTCTTATTTTAACGGTGTAAGTGAATACATTTAACTATTTCATCCCATAGAAGTTCACAAAAGTCTGCTTAAGGAAATGCTATTAAATCTCTTAGTCTCTAAAAGACAGCGAGATAGGCATTTCTAAAATAGTCTAAATTAAAGTGACGGCTCAGTAACGCAGTAGATAAGCGTGTCTTAGCAGCATTCTGGGGCCGCAGGTTCAAAACACCATTTGTATGGCATACCGCATTGTTGGCAACCGCAGTTTTATTAAATCAACTAAACTTCCATAAACTGATACTCCTGTTTCAGTTTATCCTTTTCGAGACCACACGATACCTATGAGCTGATCTAGGGCACTGGATTTTCCTATGCAATCACTACACTTTTGTTTTATTTATGATCTATCTGGATTTACACACTTCAGTGTGTTATAGCAAAAATGAGAAATATATTAGCCAGGATCCGTATGTCAAAATAAAACAGTGCGTCGTTACACCCTTTGCATTTTATACCCATAAAAATCAAAAATATTCCTTTTATAAACGATATGTTACGAAGTTATCATAATTTTATTTACAAGTTTAGAGCCAAGCAGAAACGGCGGCCTCATGCATAATACTGCGTGGTATTTGAAGGTTGATTATAACATACATATGTGACGAGATCGCTTCTTTAATTTTAATATTTTTTTATACAATTAATGTTACAATCGAGGTTACAGTTTACCTGTTCTTGTTTTTATACCCGCTTAGGATTCCTATACTAGTCGTCGGACTTTGACAAATTTGGTAGAATTGATCAAATATTGTGAACTAAAATAACACAAATAATTAGCTTTTTAAAGATATAAATAGTATTGTATATAGTTTTATTATTATATTATCACATATATTGTCACAAAATTATAATATTATAAATATAAATACAATCTTTATAAATAATATTATTATTTCGGCTATTTTCCACCGCGTCGAGGAATCCTAAGCCATCGGTGAAGTTAGGCATCCAAAGATAGGAACCTTCTTACTATTCGAGCGGTATTTAATAAGGCCGATTTTTGAATCAATACCTTCAGCCATTTTCCCAAACCTAACTTGGACAGATACTCGTCTATATTTTTACCGATAAGCCCATTGACTGATACAACTATTGGTACAATAAAAGTAGAATCAACGTCCCACATAGCGACAATCTCATGGGCCAAGTCGATATATTTTATTTTTTATCATTCTCTGCTTTCACGAGATTCTCGTCATGAGGAACACTGATATCCACTATTATATTCGGTCTACTAACCCCGATGTCAGGGTTTATTTGCCACTATAAACCTGTCGTGATAATTGACCGATCTCAGTACAGCGTGACACTTATTTTCAAGGACTGGCTTTGGTTCATACTTATAATATGGTACGTCCTGTTGAGTAAAACCAAATTTAATGGCAAGCTGCTGGTGTATTATTCAAGCTACTTGGTTATGTCTGTACAAAAACTCACCATTCGATAGTTGTGAACAACCGGAAATAACATGTCTGAGAGACTCTCCAGGGCGGTGACATGCGCGACATACGTCAACCGTGCCGTCCTTCAAAATGTACTTCCGGTAGTTGTTTGTTTTAATTACTTCGTCTTGTATTGCACAGATAAAACCTTCAGTTTCTGCAAAAAGGTCACCAAACTGTAACCAATGTACTGATGCAACCATGTCTACATAAGGATTAGTCAATGTTTTAAAAAATCGACCATGCACTTTTTGCGTTCATCTATAGTCATAGTATGAGGCCTCTGCCAGTCCTTTGCCGACATATTAAACGGGGTTAATGATTTGCCATTAATCACTACGTCACTATGAATGCTTGATGTCTTTTTTTAAATAAAATAGTATTTGTGGGTGGTGCATCTCTGTGTTTAGTCATGTATGTCATGTACGGACTGTCTATCCAAGGCATCCAATTCCGTTTGAGACCATCTTGTAACACCAAAAGTATAGAAGGCTAGGTATTACCCAGAGTTATATGCTCTGGTTTCCGCCGGATAAATGACTTTGTTACCTTTTAATCTTGACATAAATTTTGCTTTTGAATATTCTATAATATTTGTCATTAATTACTAGCGCTCCTCCATGCCCAAGTATTTATAAGTTTCTGTTTCAGAAAGAGAAATAAAATGTAAATCATTTGTAATTGCAAAATTATTACAATTCTTAATTTTGCCTCTATTTACCTTGATTACAGCACATTTATCTATTCCAAATTTGATTCTAATATCATTGTTGAAACTATTTGTTAATTTCAACAATAATAGTAGACACCTATTATTATTATAATATAATATATTAGTTGTATCACTTACCCTTACTTTACGGACACCCACAACTACGGACAACAACACTACTAAAATGCCTTACGATATAGTATACTCAACAAAGTGCTAGGGTCCAGCCTTTAAAGCAAAACCAGTGAAATCCGCACATACATGTTTCGTGGTCACTTGGAAGAGAAGGCCAAATTGGCCTCTGAAAAGCTTGGCGTGCTCAGCAGAGCTGGACAGTATTTCATGCCGGCACACCGCCTGCAACTTTACAAAGCGCAGGCTCAGCCGCACATGGAATACTGTTCCCATCTCTGGGCTGGGGTTCCCCAGTGCCAGCTCCTTTTATTTGATCGCATCCAGCGCAGAGCTGTTTGAATCGGCGGCGACCGAACTCTATCCGATCAGCTTGACTCACTGGCACTGCGAAGAGATGTTGCATCTCTTTGCGTATTTTATCACATTTACCACGGGGAGTGCTCTGAGGAATTGTTCGGACTAATTGCAGCCGCACAATTTCACCATCGCACATCGCGACAAAACTCGCCAAACAAACAAACAAACCATCCATACCATCTGGATGCCTGGCGGTCCACCACTGTGCGATTTAAAAGAAGTTTTCTTCCTCCCACAACCTTCTTGTGGAATCGACTACCACCAGAGATTTTTCCGGACCGATACGACTTAGGGACCTTCAAGAAAAGAGCGTACTCCTTTTTAAAAAGCCGACAATACATCTGCAATTCCCCTGGTGTTGCAGTTGTTCATGGGCGGTGGTAATCACTTACCATCAGGTGAGCCGTATGCTCGTTTGCCCTCTCCTATAAAAGAAAATACAAAACTCTATTCTGACATACTATTGTGAAACCTGACAATAACCCAGAAGAAATAGTACAACCTAAGAGGAAGAACCTGAGGAAAATGATTGGCGGAGTTAGATAGGAAGATATCAGGTGGGGTCCCAAAAGACTCGGTGGCTCAGTGATGTAGTACGGATGGAAGAGGATCGGAGTATAAAGAGAGCATATTTGGGTCGACCGATTGAATGACGTCCAGTTGGTCGACCTAAATACTGCTGGAGCGGCTTTGTGGAAGCTGAAACAGCGCGTGCTTTAAGCATTCTTTATGTATGCGCACTGGCGAGAGATTGCGCAGGACAGGTATACAGTGGCGTGCTCTCGAGTCGGAGGCAAAGATCCACTTCGAGGTCACTACACCACAGGTGTGAGTGAGTGAGTCTGAATTCAGTCGAATTTTATTTGAGTAATGATTCATTTTTAAAATATTGTCCCTGACGTCGGGGAGCCTATTGTGCTGACTACAAAATTTATAAGAAAGAGTATATTTTCGCATAAATTAAAAAACAGCTTTTTTATGGAATAAGGGTGATAAACGAGCAAATAGTCCACCTGATGATAAGCTGTGGCTCAAAGACTCAATTAAGAATCAAAATGCAGATGCGTTGTCACCCTGAGGACTCATATGGAATGCCTCATTACTAGTAAAAAGGGCCTAGGGTTTTCTACACTTACCATATGATACAGCAGCATTGAGCTGATAAGGTTCAATAATAATTCGTCGGTTCATTTTTAAACACTCCAATTATTTTATTTTGGAAATCGCCTTACTGTAACTGGAAACATTTGATGTCGAAGAAGAGATGATAAAATTTTACTTTTAGATTAAAGTAGCAGACATCTTGGAAGGATGCCAGTCGTATATGAAGTTTGCAAGTACCTACCTTTCATTACGGCGCACTTTTAATAGAATTTAAAGGAAATAAAAGTTTCTGATTAGTTTGTGTTAAAAGTATTTGTTTTAAAAGTAATGTAATAACAATATCATATCTTTATTAGCCGTTGCCAATGCGTGGAGGCAGTTTTCTTATAGAATAAGGTTGACAAACCAGCACATCATATTCCACCTAATGATAAGTGGATGCTGTGGTCCATAGACATCTACATCTATCCTCAATTAAGAATCAAAATGCTGATGCGTTCTTATCCCTGAGGACTAAGATGTAATGCCTCGTTTCAAGTAAAAAGGTTCTTCGGTTCTCTACACTCCCCATATGAGACAAACTAGCATTAAGCTGCTATTATACGCTTGTATTTTGTGAGAGATTGGTCCTTTCCCAGTCGAACCGATCCGTTCGTGTCACAACTATAATAAAGCTGCAGCGTGTCTCTAACACGTATATGGTGCGAGAGGTACGTTGTGGTGTACGAGAATCCATCACTTCATTTCGTCGGTGTTGTAAGAGGCGACTAATAGGACTAATACTTAAATCTTATAGCTTCCGATAGATGGTGTTACAATCATCTTGTTTACATCAGACATAAAATATCGTGTAATGGCGGTGTAAGTATATCGTCCCGTGGGTGTCGTAAGAGGCGACAGAGGGAAACAAAAGAGGAGACGGGCAGCAGCGTTTTCCTAATAACAACTAGAAAATAAAACCTGCGGTTGCCAACCCGCCTGCAAAGCAGTGCCACTGTGGCAAATATCCCAATTGTGAGTGTATAATACCGGTCTATGGGAAGCCTTATGTTCAACAGTGGATTTTGATAAGCTGTAATGAATGAATTAATAAAATACTCAGACTGGATACAGACAGCAGAGTCCAAAGTGCGAGAGACATCTGCCAAGCGTGACGATTAGGGCAAACCCTTCTTAACGAGAAATGCCAATTCCCAACAGTAGACTTTAACGGGCCAAAAAAGAATAAAGAGAAGACAGATAGATGTTTATGTATGAGGTAGGGCACTAGCTATGGAGAGGGCTATCCTCGGAGTTTTGCTGCGTGATAAATATAGAAACCCCTTTAGTATATTAAGTTTATACGTCCAAAGATATTTTTTAAATTAAAATGATAAACAAATTGACAGACCACTTGTTGATATGATAACAGCCTATAGACACCAGCAATCAGCTAGAAAGTAAGAAGGATAGAAGTGCGTTGTCAACTCCAAGGAAATAATGTTATCACTAAACGTAATATATATATATATATATGTGTGCTTAATAATCATACAATCAACACCGTTAACCATATATTACTATAGGGTCAGTGTACATAAGCATTAAAATTAAAATTAAAGGTTCTATGAAAACGACCCATTCATGAAAAAGTACAAAGAAAAACAAACCGAAACAAAATTGATGTGAAGGATCTTTGAAAGAATATATAGCCGTGAGATATACCAAGCTTTTGAATTCAAAGTAATATGAAGGGGTGACAAACGAGCACACAATCCACGAGATGGTAAGTGGTTGCTGCGACCCATAGACATCTACATCTATCCTCAATTAAGAATCAATATGCAGATGCGTTCTCAACCCTGAGGAATAAGATGTAATGCCTCGTTTCAAGTAAAAAGGTTATCCGGTTCTCTACACTCCCCATATGAAACAAAGTAGCATTAAGCTGCTATTATACGCTTGTATTCTGTGAGAGATTGGTTGGATAAATATTAATATACCTAATATCAATTGAAAAACGTCACTGTACTGTATATAGTATATACATATAAGCACGCACATACATATATAATATATACATATACAGATACCTACATATACACTTATATTCAATTATATATAAATAATTAAATCTTGGCCAGGCTCCACGCCTTCATTGTCGACTTACCAGGTAATCAAACCAAACGGGTTGCTTCATCCTTAGTTATGCGTACAGCAAGGAAGTGGAATAAGTTGCTAACATCTGTCTTTCCATCCGAATACAATGTGGATGTCTTCAAGGCAAGAGTGAATAGGCTTTTGTTAAGTCATTGCGCTTCACCATTTATCAGGTGGGATAGTAGTCAAGCGCTGGCTTAGAATAGTGAAAATGGAATGCCTCACAAACTGTAATAATACTCATATACCCTTCGGACCGGAAGACAGCAGTACACGCACTGCTTCTATGAAGCAGATTTAGGTAACAACCTCTGTGTACCTAACCAGCACGCCTAGGCAGAAAAAGTTGTCCTAACATTTCAAACATACAACTTATTCATGCATTAAATAACAAGCAATCGATATTTTTACTGATTAAAATGTTATATACGGTTCTAACAATTCATACTGTCTCTGAAAACAAATCCAATTACACACAAATCTATATAATTATAACTACGAATACGTGATTCGACCCTCTGTTCTTAATTTCCTTAACGAATCACACAATAATGTCTTTTTTAAATGTCCAAAACTTTTGCGACATATTGCCAGGAAAGCTTTAATAAACTTAATTAAATATGAAATATATTTAAAAAGAAGCTATTATAGGCGTGGCTAAAGCCAGCATTCAGGTCCATCACCAGATTAGGCCTATAGTACTAGATCAGCCCTATGGAACCATTTTATTTCATTTACATAAGCAGCTAAATCGGAGGTCAGCAAGTGCTTCAAAAATTTAATACAAAATTTGAACCGGAAAGACATACGAAAAAAGCAAGTCGATAAAAAAGGTTGTAAGCTTTTACTTCATCGTTATCGGCTTGTGACAGCCCATTGCTAAACAAAGGGCTCTCTTTAAATGTTACTTGATGATACATCATTCAGTAACAATCCAAAACTGGACCTCTCCCGTAGTTGGGATTCGCCTTAATCAAAACGCTTGTAAGATGGATTGTCGATCGCAGTTCCAGATACAACGCAAACATTAAACACATTTAAAACTGATCTACTCTGGATGCTGATACCGCTAATTAGCGAAGGAAATTAGATTTTTATAGTATTATGATACACAACTCTTACGACGCTAGAAGAATGGGTGGTTATTTGCCGCCATTATGTAGCAATCTATGTGTTTATATACTTATACATATTGTATACTCAACTACATTACTTAATGCATATTGAAAGAAATATAATTATAATCAGGTGGATTCTGTGCACGTCTGTCACCATATTTCTATAAAAAAAAAGTTATTTACATAACATTCCGTTCAGTAAGTTTGTAAAAAATCTTGTCCTACACATTGACAAATTGACACATTGACATCGTAAAGTCATTGCCACGTTACGTTCTCTGTATCATTTAAAACATTTTCTTCTCACAAAGTCTAAGATCATGCTTGTCCAATCGCTCATATTACTCATAATTGATTGTGCAGATGTTACCCGGATCTGTCCCAGGATCTTCTGAACAAGCTGAATCTTATGTAAAAAATATATTTATAAACTTAAACTATACTTTGATATTCGAACTTCCCGCGGTAATATAGTTACATGAGTAAAGAAATGTACTCTAGTGCCAAGAATCGCTATTGTTACTATTGATACTTAGGCTTTATAATAACAATAATCATTACAGCCAACAATTTCAAGTCCACAACTGAACATAGACCTCCCCCAAGGATCGCCACAGAACACGTTCCTGAGCCACCTGCATCGATCGACTTACCAGGTCGTCACTCCATCTAGAGGGGGGCCGACCTACGCTTCCTAATAAGCTTTTATAATGTTATGTTATGAAGTTCCAAATATTTTTGACTGGAGTTGGAAATGTGTTCAATAATCTGTGTTCTCGCACAAATATTGGCTCATGTCACTCAAACCTTGGACTTTAAGGGAAATATGATTTTCATAGTTTAAGTTTCGTGAGTAAACAGAATCGTATTAACTAAATCAATTATGTTAAACCTGCGGATTGGATAACTAGATAAAAGCGTTTTGCAGCTTGGGTCACAAATTTGCACCGCAGTAATTAATCTCGCACCTATCTGATCAACGTGTTATTTATGCATTGATAATTACACAATCAATAATATTAGCGGACAACTGCAAAGGCTTTGGACAGCGAACTGGAAGCAGGTGATGGATGAAGAGACTGACCTCCAAATGAACTTGAAAATTGGGTACACTC
>JAGSMP010000791.1:0-99808 GCA_029286625.1 Parnassius orleans
GTGATGGATGAAGAGACTGACCTCCAAATGAACTTGAAAATTGGGTACACTCGACCCTGAAACCGTTCGGCAAAAATATTTAATATAATATAAATATATTGTTTTCGATGAAAATTGTATTTATTAGTTTAAAATAGGACTGCAATCTACTAAAATAGTTGTAATATAGTCGAAATTGTTGTAACGTATTAAAATATCGTTAATTGATTATTGTTTTTTTTTTTTAGATATCGTTATTATGAAGAAGTCAATACTCATTAGGATTAAAGACTGTGAATGGAAAAGAAGGACACTTATCTCAATTTCACGTATCTCAAACTCCTACACGGCAAATTTGTATTGTTAGCTTCCGTAGGTTATCCTTTGAGTTGTCTTGCAATTATAATTAGTTCCAACTTCTTACATGAAATGGTGACAGTTTTCCGTTGAACTGTAATTTCCGTGATCATCGTCACCAATTTATGTCTCAGATGGACATATGAAACACCAAGTCTTGATAATAGTTAATAGTTTATTGCGATTCTTTTATAGCACACTTTTAGAGAATTGTTGTCTATCGTGAGAACAAAGAGAATATTGTACAGCAATCTGAAGGTAGTACAATTATTTACTAACAAAATAATAAGCGCCTGAGGAATTTTAATAGCACCTAATTGCATTGGTGAGCTTAACACTTATAATAAGGTATTTCATAGCTAACATCTATATTTTGATTCTTTATCAAGAATCTCTATAGGTGTCTATGGGTTAACGTCGGATGTACTGCGTTCATTTTATGAGCGTATCAAAAGAGCTTGTTTAAAAAATCTTATATTATACCTACTGCTTTGTGGATTTCTACTTTAGTCCTACGCTCCTTAAATAAAATGATTTTCTTAATAAATGTAAATAAGATTTGCCTCGACAGAAAAAGATTTAAGTGATACGACTAATTTTGTCGTCTTTGTTAAAAGAACGATATACTATTTTCGACTTCAAGTTTTTGTGAGGATAAAGTTATAATTAATGTAGAATTAAAAATACTCAAGCAATTTTTTTTTGAAACCATCATAACCCAATACATAGGTATGAAGAGGTAGTTCGAGGTAGGTATGTAATTGAAATGAAAATTCACACAGTACTAGTAAACCTAATTTTTAAGAGCCTTAAGAGCCTGAGGGTCATTAAACAAAAAACAATTACACTGCGCGAAGCAACAGTTAGCCAGCGCCATCTATGATCGCACTTAGAACTAAAATCACTAAACATTCCGCCCACCAAGGACTATATAAACAGAATCGTCCTTAATTAACATTAACATAATATACATAAAAGAGTAAAAGTAAACCGTCCACCATGCAACGATACCAAAAACAAAGTAAGTAATCTATATTTACCCATTACAAATAAAATACATTTTATAGGTACCCATAAGGTAAAGAAGTACAGTAAATATTTTATTGGTCAGCAGTTAGTCCAGTATCAATTCTGGCTCGATTCTGGCTGGATGAAATATGTGACAAGTGATTCGAATCGAGAGTACTCAGAATTTCTTAGACACGATTTCCAACAAATGTCTGCCATTTGCTTGGATGCCCTCTCAACCAGGCTAAAACCACTTCTGAATCTGACTAAGCATGAATACCTTCAATGTTCAACACTTCAGATACCTCCTTCAGAAGCTAACTCAATAAATTGGAATTGATATTTGTTTAATGGTACTAATGACCCTTCTGATCCTTTTGATTTGACCTTGTGACTTGTCCGTATACCTCTACCCAACAAAACATTAATTTTGTTAGGAGTGTGGTATTGTGGGTCAGCTAAGCATACGCCACTTTTATTTATCCTCTAATTTAACAAACTTTTACTAGGAAGAAAAGAGGTAATAGATTTGAGAATGTAAGCTTGAACAGTTATCACTGTGATGGAATCAAACCTAGGTTGAACCTTCAACATTACCATATATTTAACAGCAATGTTGTCGTTACCTTCCAATTCAGATATACGCCCCTGTACAGGCATCTTTTTAAGACCCAAGTACTGAGCAACCGCTTCCGTGACAAAAGAGGCTTTGGAGCCTTGATCAAGCAGCGCTCGGATTAAATGACGCTCTCCGTTGGATGACTCTGCCTTAACCAGAGCTGTGGCTACTTTTTAGTGGATAAACCCTCAAAATCCTCACTAGTAGAGCCACTAGACACATCACCAGACCTACCTGTTCCTTCATCATGAGAAATTTAAGGATGAAGCATCGAATGGTGTTTGCGTTCACAAATTCTACAGCTTAAAGTACTTTGGCATACCTTGGCTGCATGATGACCAAAACAATTGAAATACAAACGGTTCTTCTCAATAAAACTTCTACGGTTATCTACGTCTTCCTTGGTGAACCTTATACAGTTACCAATTTTGTGATTGTCAGAACAGAATTCATTTAAGTTCAGTTGCGTGAAAAACCTTAGGTTTATTAACATTTTGTGACTGAACGTTTTGAGCCTTGTGTGACACTGATGACTTAGGTTCCAGAAACTCTAAAGTGCGATAACGTTTCGTTAAAAAGTCTTTAAATTGAGTGAACTTAGGAAGTTCGTCTAATTCACTGTTGTTGCTAATATGCATTTCCCACTCTTTTCTGGAATTTACGTCAAGATTAAGGGTTAACAAGTGTAGTTATTATAAGTATATCTCAGGAGCGCACATCGACTCCTATGTTTGTTAACGCACTTAAGCAGTCAGTGGTGGTGTCAATCAATCCCTTTAACAGTTGCGCAGACTCACCGACAATATTTTTTGACTTAACAATTTTTTGAGAATAGAATGACACAAGAATTTGTTATTGTTATATCTCGAATTTAATAATGTCCAACATCTCGTATAATTTGAATCAGCAATTGGAATCTGCCTAAGAAGTTGTTCCGGTTCACCAGACAAATAACCCTTTACATAGTGCATTTTCTGTACATTGTCTAACTGAGAATTACTATGCAGTAACGATACAAACAAGTCTCGGAATGTGGTTCATTCTGAATACTGCCCTGTAAAGGTAGGTATTACAATTCGAGGCAATTGAATGTTTGTACTCTGTGTCTGTGAACTATTTGAATCCAAAACATTTGAAACAACCTTTACTGGTTTTTCAAAGATGTCCAGCACTTGTTTTAAAACTATTTTAAATTCTACATACAACTCTGCAACTAATTCATACATATCATCTTTAAAATAAGCTAATTCTCTATCAGTAGATGCTCTCACAATCTTGTCATGTGTATCATTAAACTTAGACCAAAGTTCATTTAGAGAATTTAATCTGATTTGTACATATTGCTGTGTTATTCTCTCTTTAGTACTCTTATTATAATTTATTAAAGCCTTTTCATACGGTCATAAGAATCGACCTGCAAGTGAACTAAATCTTCCATTTTGAATCAAACTATTATTTAACGTCAATACATAAATACATAAATTTACACTGATTTTTTTTTTACTATAAAAGAAATACAAGTTACAGAAAAATCCTAAAAATTTACAAGTGTTTTTGAATTTGTTATGTTTCCAAAAAAACGGGCATAGGTTCCCCGTCTTTGCCAAATTTCCTTAAAATCTAACTAAGTTAATGTAAACAAACTACTAAATTATTCTAAGTCCAAGTAATGTTTTTTAAATAGTAAAAGTTTACAATAAAGTTCAAATTTGACATTTCTTTATTGCAACTTGATTTATATTTTCATGTGAATTTTTGCAAGTAAATAAGGTTCAAATCACTCACAATTTATCCTGGTATCACCTCAATGGACTGTAGTTGATGACGTATAAAGCGTGTTGCGCTCCGCACTCCCCTCTCCTCCGCTCGTAGTTGTTCCGATTTGCTTCCTGACAGGCACCGTCACTGCCGGCACCGTCTGCAGTAGGTAGTTGCCTTCTTGCAACCACCGCTGCTGAACTTGGCTAGTTTGCGCAAGAAATCCAGTTGCCCAGCCAAAACCTCTTCAAAAAACTGAACAACTTGCCAAAACCAACCGACCGATCCACAGTCGGCTCGAAGTACCAACACTATGTATAACTCAATACATAGGTATGAAGAGAAGAGGTAGTTCGAGTAAGGTATGTGATTGAAATGAAAATTCAATATACAGTACTAGCAAACCAAATTTTTTAAGAGCCTTAAGAGCCCGAGGGTCATTAAACAAAAAACAATTACACTGCGCGAAGCAACAGACAGCCAGCGCCATCTATGATCGCGCTTAGGAACTAAAATCACTAAACACCATCTTTCGATAAAATGTCAATTTAAATTTGTGTTACATATTTGGTATTAAAATATATAGAATTTTAAGTTTCGATATTTCCCAGCGAACTCATTAAAAGTTAGCTTATTTTTCTAAATATGACACAAATACATCCAATTTAAAGTTTCAATAAATTCTAAAGTTAACCAAATGTTTATCTTTTCGATTTCTTCTTCTTTAACAATCATTCTCAATCAAATACCGGATAGTTATAAACCTTTTTAAAAATAGGGCAACTCTTACGTTGGGCAGACGAATGAGTAATCCTCGCACTAATGATGCGTATTTCCTCCACTAGTCTATAGGACTTGTATTCGAAACTAAGTATCATCATCATTTTAACAGTCTTTCAAAAGTCCACTGCTAAAAATAGGCCTCCACTATAGATTGCCTCATAGAAAGGATATTCTGTGAGAGCTACGCCGCAGGCAAGTAGACAAATTGGACACTACGCCATGTAAGTCGATGCTGTTGTCCATAGACAACTACATTCTTCGACTAACAATCAAAATGTAGATGCGTTGTTACCCTCGAGCACTAAGACAGAATGCCTCGTTACCAGTAAAAAGTGTCTACGATTCTTTACATTATTATTATAAGGCTGGAATTTAGTGAAAGCTTAGTCCTACATCGGTCGAGCCGAATTGGTCATGCTACCAACATTATAATAACTACAGCATGGCTCTACCACGTTAAAATACTGTATGTTGAAAATACTTGGTGCTATTCATGCGGAGTCGGGGCAGGTCGCTAGTTATATTACAAATACAGACGATGCGACGTAACGGTAACGGAATTCTAGCTACAAAGAAGAGACACACGGCTTTTACGGTATAGTGTACTACCCACGAAACGAAATAGAGCTAATAGATTTAGATTTCGAGACAATAATAAATATGTATAATAAAACGGTCAATATTAAGAGAGACCTTTTGGGAACAAGCGTATATGAGAAGGTGTGCAATTGGATCACCAGTTCTTGCAGATCAAAGCATCATGTTCGTAGTAGGCGGTGCATGTTCCAACTAACTTCTCGCACGTTTCCTTTGTGGAACCGTCTACCACTATTTTTCCAGACCGGTACAACTTAGACTCCTTCACGATATGAGCTTATTCATTTTTAAAAGGCTGGCAATGCACCCACCATGTGTTAAAAATACATTAAATTAGATATCTATGATTTATATATTAATTTATAAAGTCAGGGTCACAAATGCGCATACTGATGACGTCTACCTGATGGTAAATGTATGTTGTGACTCATGGACTCTTATATCTGTCCTCGATTAAGAATAAGAATGCAGATCCGTTTTTATCCTCAAGGACTAAGATGGAATGCCTCATTACTATAGGGGTCTCCGGTTCTCTTCATGTGTCATTCAAGATGCAGTCTGCTCTAATACTTACAAATGAGAGATATATAGATATAAGACAGGAAAATTAAAAAAAAAGGAATCGGTTTATGAATAAACAACTAAATATAATATTTTTAGAGTTATTTACGAACGATTTGATACGCTTTTAAAAAAAATTTCTTCATGATTTCCGTCCTAATATTATTATTCATACAATATAGGGTTAACCACGCAAGAATAAGGAAAAATTCAATTTCCTTTGCTTAGTTCAATCTGTGATCCGTGGTAGCTCATGGGCTAAGCAAAAATGGGAAGGCGGTATAGATGAAAAACGTATAAATTTAAATTATTTTTTTACTTATATGTAATACATAAACACTCACGTCTGTCACCCAGACGGGTAGGTAGAGACTACGAACTTTCATTTGGCACGATCCTGAAATACCTCTCTCACCTCCTTTATATCCATATAATACATACATGCTTGTTGGTTAATCTAACTTGGTCAATAAACTTTCGTCTAGGGCGTCCCTTCCTGACTCTGCCGTTCACTTCTGCAACATAAATTTGCTTTGTCACTCTTTCTTCGTTCATTATCTCTATATGACCAAACCATCGAAGCATTCCTTCCTCAATCCTAGTAACAACATAATCTTGTAATCGATCACTAATAAAGATCCAGAAACCTATAATTTGCGGTTCAATTATAGGCTGCGACTGGGACTGTATCCAGGACATGCGCTGCAGTACCTAAATAAAACCACAAAGTCATGCGGTCGTCACCAGATACTACAATTTACACCTCCAGTTTGGTAGTGGCATTAAAGGATGCTTTACCCCCAATTCATCTCAGGTGGCTAAGAACTAACAAGTGAAATTACCACGAAGATAATAATTATGTTGTTCCCCGTAGAATTATCATTTATGTTTAAGTCACTGCGTGTTGTCATTGACTAATTATCGAACCTAAACGTGGTACTTTACTGCTGGCCGTATGACGAGGAAGCTTAAAGTCAGCAAGCTATGGAGAGCGTCACGTATACCTCAAAATTTGAAAGCAAGATTGTAAAACCAGTGCGTGTTGCTAGTGATGACATATGGATCTGAGATGTGGTCCTTCACCGCTGACCGTATAAGGAAGCTCGAGGTCGCTCAGCAAGCTATGGAGAGGCTATGTTTGGTGCTTCTCTGTATAAGAAAATCAGTAAAGAGAATATCGTAGAAGAACAAGAGTAACTGACATAGCCCAGCCCACAATAAGTAGGCTGAAGTGGCAATGAGCCGGCCATGTAGCTCGAAGAACATGATGAGGAGAAAACGTCCTCGATAGGCAACTTCGTACTGGCAAGCGCAGATCTGTATCAGGCGACCACCATTGAAGTGACAACCTGATGAAATATACAAAGAGCCGATGGATGCAGGTAGCGCAAGAACATGCTTTGTGTTAATTTCTGTATCAAGCAGTGGCCACGTAACAGAATCCACTACCCTATACCATCCCGTGGGTGTCGTAAGAAGGGACAGTAAGAAATGCGTGGAAACTGGGGAATTATATGAGGGGAACTAAGTAAGCCTATGTTCGGATGTGAACTTTTGATAGGCTGTAATGAATGAAAAAGCATACCGAGGCCAGCGTCATTAAGCAGAGACAAGTTGACTTCTAGTATTGCGGTTGTCCATCCATTTATTGGTGTTTTCACGTTGACTGATAACAACTCCGACCCGAAACCGACACGACCCGACCTTACTTTGACGACTAACATTGACTTATATTGTCGTCGACAACCTTAACGCACAGATATTAACATACTCGTAACACCTTAAAAAGCGTGCCTCAGCGTTAAGTAATGAGGTTTGTATGTCGACCTAACGTGAAAGTATCTTGTCGGGGTCGGGGTTATAGATATATAGGGAATATTAGGCAATGTATATGTGCCCAAAGACGACTACAAAACTACTATTATTAGAGAAGTCCTTGTCCTTTTAAGAGAACGACTAAAACTTTATTTATAATATTCATTCAAGAAGGTTTTTAGCTTTAATATTTTTACGTTACGCAATACCAAAAACGATAGAAAAGTTATTTAAAATCAAGTAAATACTTTTAAAATATTTAAATAACTATTTCGCTTTGGTTTTTGACGTACATAATTGTATAAATTTTTGTATTTTAAACAGCCCATTTCTTCCTCTTTTTTATCATCAGTCTGTAGTGCCTACTGCATTTTACTACTTACAGTAATCTGTTTTATGAGCTAATATTGCATTTACACACCAGAAATTATTATATTGTTTAAATTTAATAGTAAATATAAAAAATGTCATGTTATGTGGAAATAATTGTAATATATAAGATTTGTTCAAAGTACAACTGAACTTTTAAAGCATAAAATATAATTCAGGTACGTTTATCCCCTAATCAAATAATTTTTAGAGGTTTATTAAATTTAATTTTACACACCAGGAACGTTATTATTCGGTCCCGCGATGTCGCAACATGTTGTATCAAATTTCACGTAATATTGCTCCTTCATTTTAAAGAGGCCTTAAAGTGACTATTATCAAGATACTTGAGATGTCTCCGAGGATTTCAAGTGGCAATATTTGGGTTTTATTAAGACCGCTCCAGGATATACTCGTATCGTTTCACAACATTTTACTTGACGTTTTATCATGTATAAATAATAACTTGAGCTTATTGTTGTCTTGTTAGTGTATCATTATGTTTCTGGTTAGGATAAATTTTCTTAGCCTATGATTTTTGCTCGTTTAAATAAATAATAGGTGATTATTTATATAAGCGAGTGATATTATATATTTATTTATATATGTTTGATGATGTGAAAAGTGAATTCTTTTTACAATAAAACGTTATTAATCAAAATATTTACCTAAGCTATTAACACATTCTTAGTCGAACCATAGATATTACAGTTTAAAGTAATCGGCTCAGTAAACGGCATAGAGCTAAAAAATGGAATATAAAAATATAGATTTATACGTTTTACTCTGTAGGAGAGCCGTGGTAGCTCAGATGGTTAGCGCTCGCTGTAAGTTTCACAGTACGCGAGCAACCCGTTCGATCCCGCCGGCACCAATGAAATGTTAATTGCAATTTTAAGTGCTGATTTACCACGTGCTCGGCAGTGAAGGAAAACATCGTGAGGAAATCTGCATGTCTGAGAAATAAGAAAAAAAATTTTTCGAAAACATGTGAAGTTCGCCAACACGCATTGGGGCAGCGCGGCGGACATTTCCTTGCCCTAAAGCCCACTCAAATATAAAAGGAGGCCTGTGCCCAGCAGTGGGACGTATATAGGCTGTAACTTTAACTTTAACTGTAACTCCGTGGTACAACTTATTTTCTGCCTAGGAGTCCGTTGGACAGTTACCGCCCTCTTATCTATTTCTGACGCGAAATGAACGTGTACGCTTTAAAATTTAGTATATTACTATTATTTCTATTTACGCTTTACAAGGAACCTTACAACAATAATTTATGTTCCTTTTAGATTTTTCCCGCGATCCGTTAGCGTGGATTTCGGTTTATTTACAGTATGTTTGATGGCCAAGTATATGGAAAATTGGAAAATTGAATTTGTGCACCACGCTTTTACTTTTTACAAATTACAAAACTTTTGCTATGCAAATCTAATAATTCTCAGATTACAAAACTGATGTACATATATTAAATAAAAAAATTAAAGTTATTTATTTTTAAATTATACTCGTATTAATAAAGGCTCCAACAATCTCGAACAAGTGAAGTAGCAGTTAGAAAATTGGAATTATTCTAATAACATATAATTATTCATCATTAACGTGAAACTTGCGTGCGATAGTAAGTTATAATTTTCCGAATTTGAATTTTAGTTGAAACCTGTAATTTGCCTATTGAACAACTTTTGTTGTTAAAGTAGCATTTCCATAAAAGTTTTTTATTTAACAAAACTGCAATTTTCATTTAAATGTATTACTAGTCTTTTTTTATGGAATAAGGGTGAAAATTAGCACACAGTCCACCTGATGGTAAGTGGCTGTTGTGGCATAGACATCTACATCTATCTTCGTTTGTGAATTTAAATGCATATGCGTTGTCAACCGTCAGGACTAAGATAGAATGCCTCTTTTCCAGTAAAAGGGTCTCCGGTTCTCTACACTCACCATACGAAACACAGCATTAAGCTGCTATTTTACGCTGGTATTCTGTGAGCGTGGTACTTCTCCGGTCGAGCCGACCCATTCGTGCTACAACTATACTATTAATATAGCTGCAGCATGGCTCTACCACGTAAAATAGTCTAAAATAAATAGTAGAATAAATAAATATTTCGGAGACATGTGGATTCTAACTGCTTGGTGCTAAACCATGCTTCCAGAAGAAGAAGAAAGAAGCTCAGAAATAAAAGTTTTTGCCCAGTGGCATGTACAGTATATAGGCTGTTACTGTACATTATTTTAGGTATAAATTTTACGTAGTTGAAACCCGTTGAAGCGTATTATGGCTGCAACACGAATTGTTCGGCTTAACAGGGGAACGAACAGAATCACAAAATACCAACGTAAAATCCCATAATGGTGCTGTAAGTCATAATATGGTAATTAATGAGAACCCTATTTACTTAGATTAATAATGAATAATAATTTCTTTAGTCCTTAGGGTTGACAACGCAAGTTTTGATTCCTATCAAGGAGTCACAATTACTTCGATAAAACTTTCCTTTCATCATTAATAAATAAAAGACTTACAGTATCACCAACTAAATTATAAACTGACTTATACTTACAAATGTAATTTTTAGCTTGTTTATGTTTCCTTTGTATCCCACACATTGCTTTTATCTGGTGATTGAAAAATCAGTCCTTATTAATGTAAAATCAATTCAATTTATACGTGGTAGAGCCATGTTGCAGCTATATTAGTAGTATAGTTTAGCACGAATGGGTCGGCTCGACCGAAGTGGACCACGCTCTCACAGGATACAAGCGTAAATAGCAGCTTCATGCTGCTCTGTATCAATGGTGATGTAGAGAACCGAGACCCTTATTACTGGAAACACTTATTAGTGTTGTCACCCTGAGGTCTAAGATTGAATGCCTTGTTTCCAGTAAAAGTGTCTCCGGTCCTCTACACTAACCATTCATGCAGCATCATTAAGCTGGTATTCTGTGAGCGTGGTTCCACAGTCGAGCCGACCCATCATCTTCTAACCATAAATTAGCTGCAGCGTTTCTCTACCACGTGTATTAACTGGGTCTACCACGTATTAATCTACCAAGTATAAGCTACGGATTGACAACTCATAGGTCGTTGGGTTCGAATTCGCCATTTAATATCGTGAAACACTCCTAACCTAAGATTTTAAAGCTTACCTAGAGTTAAAAAAATAATAAAAAAATAGGTAATGTTCTCTTTTTAAATGTGGTATTATTTATAACGTCACTAAAGCAGAGCGTAGACGATAATACAATGTGTTTGAATTTTTTAATTTGGTATCGTAGAGGCGACAGAGGAAACAAATCAGGTGATGGGCAGCATAGTAGTCTAATTTCTTTTTAAAAATCCGCTTTATGTGTGTTACTGTTATCAGCATAACTGATAGCATTAGCAGAACCAGCAACATTTTGCTCATCGTCGGACGCATCCGCCAGCCATTATCTATCATTATCTCTCTATATCAGTATCTCTCTTTCGCGAGCCATCTCAAAATTGCAAACTGAAAAAAAGAAGAAAATCAATAAAATAAAGACAAAAATAGGTAAAGTGAATATGTCACATGGGGTCAGCACCAAAGAGTAGAGACTTGTGGTACACGGTTTATGTTCTGGCCGTGACTTTTGCGTACCCATATGAGGAGTTAGGAAGCTAGAAAGAGCACGATTGCGCTTCAAACATTCTAATACGTTTTTTTATTTGAAATTGTCTTGCCCATGCGTCTAATTAAGGTTAATTAAGAAAATGTATATTACATCTTGAACATTTCTTTGAAAATATATAGTTAGTAAAAGTTTAAGCAGTAGCCGTTTCCTTTTCCTTATGAACTCTCATGTAACTTTGGTGCATCGGTTTTTAAAACTTTTTTTATTATTGCTTTTATTTCTTTTATCGTTATCAGAACAGTTTCAAATGTAAAATCTTTTTAGCAAAAAGGTCTTGTATTTTCCTTTTCACTTCATTGAAACACTCGTGTGTTATTTTACAGGAGAGGAGAAAACGAGCATAAGGCTTGCCTGATGGTCAGTGACTACCGCCCGAACAACTACAATACCAGGGAATTGAAGGTGCGCTGACGGTATTTTAAAATAAGTAGGCTCTTTTCTTAAGATTCATAAGCCGTATCGGTCCGTTGTATTAGAAATTATTTCAGAAATTTATGTAATATATTCGTTTACTTCGATCCTTATAATCTCACTCAATTTTATACAATGTTAATTAAGATGAAGATCATTGCTGCAAGCTCGAAATGACATTTCAGTTGAAATAACACAATGAGGTCCCGGAATTCAATTTATGCGGAGAACGAAAACCCTGACAACGAAAAATGTTCCAAATAAAAATGTAACAAAACAAATGTAAATAATTAAGTGTATGACCGCAGAATATCAACAATAAAAGAGTGGAATACACCACTATATCTCATTAAGCGATTGCGGGAGGAGACTGGGTATAAAAAAGCAGCTCAACGTTCTCCCTAAATATGCCTTATCGATTGTTGAGGTTCAGTCATTTTGATTGCAAAGAAAAATCCACAAGCTTTTAGATTGTCCTTCATAAGCTCCATCTGGTATTTAACAGGTTTTAAACAAGCCCAAATATAGCAGTATCCCATACAATTTCATATGTTACGCGATTGTTTATTAAGCATATTTGCTTTTAATGTCTCTTATAGCATTCGCTATGCGCATTATTTTGGTAAACATAGGTGAACACTATAATATATAGAGTAACACTATAATATTCCTACTAATATCCGGAACGATGCAAATAAAAATGACTTGATTATTTTATAGACAGAGATAGTTTGATATGGATTGACTTAGGCTACTTTTCTTATCGGAAAATGTACGTTTACTAAAGTACATTTAATTTCATGAAAATGTACATTTTCATGAAATTAAATATTAGTGTCTTAGGTCTTGGACCAACAAACACACGTGGTACTTTTATGCCGCAAAAATTCTCGGAAAAAAGCTGAAAAAAAGATAATATCTTTATAATATTTACTTTAGTTAGAAACTTAATTGTAACTTTTGTGGTTTTGGTTATGTATTCCTAGTTTACAAATATTGTGTACCAGTGTCGACGGCACTGGTACGAAAAAATTCAAATGAGTTTATGTATAGGCCAAAAGCATTTTTCTTTGAAAATTTTTCATGTAAATTAATACTTATGATAAAATAAATTAATATTATACATACATCAACTGCGTGCTAACATAATAAAAACCAAATCACTTGACAATTTACTTACCCTCGAGGCTAGCCAAGTTGCTTTCTACAGTTGATGACGCTAATAGAAAACTAAAAATTAATGGCAATGACTCATGTCTTCGTTAAATTCATTCAATTTTATAGTTTTCTACTAGCTGTCCCCCGCGACTTCGTCCGCGTGGAATTTACTACGATTTCATGGGTTTTAATTTTTTTGCACGGAACCCTAATTGGACCGATCCCCGCCCCTTCTGACTAGTGTAGACGGCCTTGGCGGCAATAAGGAAGCGAGATGGAATAATATCCATCACCCTCGCACTTTTCTTATCTTGCCATGAAAAAATATTATTTTATTTTAAATGACGCTACCATTTTAATAGACGCACATAATTCATTTATTTGTATTTGTAAATCAATGATATAATCTACGAAAGGAACTTCGTTTCAACCGAGCGTTCCACGACACTCACGCATGTTTTTCTTTTTATAAAATAAAAGTATCCTAAGATACTCCTTATAAACTCAGCTATATACCAGTGAAGGTCCCGTCAAAATTGCTCCAGCCGTTTCGGAGATTGGCCGGAACAAACAGACAGACAGACAGACAAAAATTTAAAAATTGTTTTTTTGTTATACGATATACGAAACGCATATGAAAGTATATACTTTCATATGCGTTTATAAATATGTTATTTTAACATTACAAACAGACACTTCAATTTTATTTATTTGTCTAGAATTAATTTTGTGTTAACGATTGTAGAAGCCAACTTGGCTGGTCCGATGCAATGCCATCCGACAATGTGCGCATCCACGACTTTTCTGCCACCAGGGCAACGTCACTTAAAATGAGCTGTAATATTTGACATTTCATAGCAGGGAAGTTAATTTGTTCATAAATGTAAAGTTTAATGTTTCTTTTTGTACTGTTGGTTATATTTTATATTAATAAGATTAAAATAAACAAACCAAACCACAGAAATATTCATAAAAATAGAAAATTAAAGAAAGAGTTAAAATGTGCAAAAATTTAAGAGCAAACCACTGCGGCATTGTTTTGTATATTATTATAATATTTTAGAAAGATAAACTTTATTTAAAACTAAATTCTCAATTAAATGATATTGAGTAACAAAAAACTTTACCTCAGTGTCAACTAGCGACATTTGGTGAGCGGAAGATTATTAGCCCTCATTGAGGGTTCGTTATACACAAGTACACAACTACTCAAATTGAATAATCAATCTATATATCTTCACTCATAATAATATATTGACAATAACAATTGAAGAATTATTAATTAGGAACAGCTCTCGTTTCCAATTTCATCTGTTGCTTGTTTACGAAACAACTCTGATGGAAACTCATTATTGTTTTGCTTGCGCAAGTAAACAACATTTCAGCTAATTATGCATTTCACTTTTACGTCCTATTCCATAACATATTCAAAATTATGCAAAGATGTCCAAATGATATACATAAATTATGTGACGATCATATTGGCAAAAAAAATGTTTTCCACGGTTCGTCCCTTGTTTTAGAGGCGTTTTACATAAATAGAGACCAATTCGTATATTACAAAAAACATTGACTAAAAGCCATAAAAGGTAGAATAATATTTTTGTAGTAAATTTTATATTACTTGAAATGTAGACTTAAACCTGTATTTTTTTGATTAGGGGCTATAGATGGACCAATTGGCAATTTTTATACAGATCAATAAAATGTTTAAAAAAATATATTTTTGTGGTGCATCAAAAACTATTGCTCGAATTTGAAAAAGACTTTATAATTATTTTATACTAAAATGTCCATACAAAGTTTGAACAAATCCCATGCGGTAAATTTTTTCCTAGTAAAACCTGTGTATTGGCGGCGTATTATTATTCACTACCTCATATCATTCTTTGGGTGTCGTAGGCGACAGAGGAAACTTAAATTGGAGATGGGTAGCAGTATTTTACTGATAACTACTCAAAATAATAAAAAACTGCGGTGCCAACCCGCCTGCCAAGCGTGGCATCTATGGCAAAATGAGGTAATCTATGATCAACAGCGGACTTTTATAGACTGGAATAAATGAAAAACCTACAGCGGCAGTGTGCATTTAATTCGGTAAATCTATCCTAATTCGATGCTATTTCACTATTTCTGTTGATAAGTGTCAGCGAATGAAACAAGTGCATTTCACTTTATATGGTACACAGAGAATTGCGCTGTAATTTGCAAGTTTGGCGACAGTCCAGCTTAGATACGCTGAGAAATAGTATAGCACTTAATAGTGCTGTGTCGAAAACTACCTCATTCGTAATTGTGTCGTTAAATGTCCCCGAAATGTTTAAATATTCATAGGTTCGAGGTCGAGAGCTTCATGAGAATTGTAATAATATTTAAAATACTAATTTTTTAGTCTTTACTAATTCATCGCCGTGTGATGGTGTTAAGGGAATGCATCTCCGCTTCTGGTCACGTGAGTGACGTAATATCAAATAACAGAAAATACTGGCACACATTGTAGTCAGGTAAATGGCGGTATAGACATCTTGCCTATTATTGTATAACTAACTTTTTTTAATTAATCAATGTTTAAAAGTTTATCACAAATAAGATAAAGATTTTGGAGTATATTCGTGTGTAGATCTCAACTTTAAAATATCGAGACACACGGCAGTGTGTAAGCCAAGTTCGGAAAAGAAAAGGGCGACGCACCGGCAATGTGTATTTACACGAACGATTTCGAGCCACTTTCTAACCTAACATAGCTCAAAAACTGTTAGACCTACACAATTGTAATATTTCATACTAATAAGGTCTAAAAATAAGATTGATTTCTGTCTCTCATCTAGCAAGACTTTGGTGTAAAATGTAGAAGTATTAAATAATTTCCAAATCCATTATGACCACAGATTAGTACGCGCAAGACTGAAATTCGACTTAAAAATTCATAGATATCAAATAACTACGAAAACAATAGGAAGAGTAGATAAAATACATTCATTTCCAATCAAGATGAGTTCATTTTAGAGTTACAAAATAGCTTCAGCCCTTTAGACATTAATAATATTGCAGATAATGATATAGAAAGCCAATACAACATAATCAAATATATGAGCTTATAATAAAATTAAACCAAAGAAACAGAAACAAGAAAATTAGCAAAGCTATCGAAATTCTTATAAGCAATTCATAACAGAATAGAATATAGAGCTAAAGATAAAATTGTAAAAGAGCTATTCGTAGAGATATTCAAAACTATAATCTTAAACTATTTACATCCGCACTAGAAATTCAACATCAAAATCATCAATTTTAAGCCTAAAGACGATCTGGGTATAAGACACGGCGATAAAGATAAAATATTACAAATATACCGAATATTATTCTAAATTATATCATAAAAGACGTCCCACAGTCTACTTCCGAATATTCATGCCCAGGAATATTGCATCAATCACAGAACGCGATACGACTAACTTTAAAAGGATGAAATGAAGAGTCCCTGGGAAGATGGTATAACAACAGAGGCCTTAAAGTTTGTTGAACCGTTCATCTCCCATACATCACTAACTTTTGAACTCAATATTAAAATCCGGCACCTTTCCAAAACAGTTTTGGCATTCTAACATAATTCTTTTACATAAAAATGGTGAAAATCTAACATCAATAATTACAGGCCCATTAGTCTTATTATACACATATATAAAACCTTTATTAAAATAATCGAGAACAGGATTAGTAAACAGCTAGATTCTCATCAGCCCCGAAATGCTGGATTTAGACCTGGCATCCATCACCGACCACCTACACGCTGTGAATCAAATCATTGAGACACATAAATAACAAACTTCCTTTATATCTGGCCTTCGACTACTCTAAAGCATTTGATAGTATAACACATAACTCTATTTTCAATGCCTTACAAAATCAAAACAATGAACCCACTTACATACATACATTTACTTAAAAATATTTATAATAACAGTCAATAAAATTGAATACCACAGGACCTTCTTTCCCTATTCTAAGAGGAGTTAAACAGGGCGACCCGTTATCGCCAAAACTCTTCAATGCCACCTTAGAAGAAGTATTTCGGAAACTGGCAGATAGTTTGCTCGAGAAAGGCATCAACATCGGATAAAAGAGGTTAAGCAATCTTAAATTTGCTCATAACATTATTCTCTTTGCGTCCTCGGCCAACGAGCTGGGAGAAATTCTCAACGAGCTACGAACAGCTAGCCTGAAGGTTGGACTTCTGATGAATATGGAAAAGACCAAGTTAATGACAAACCATGTCAACCAAAGGATACATATAGATGACGAGGAGGTTGAATATGTTCAAGAGTATGTTTATTTGGGACAATTAATCTCTTTCCAGACGAGGCAAGAAAAAGAGATCGCCCGACGAACAGAAAACGCCTGGAAGAGCTACTGGGCCTTAAAACATCTAATGAAGGGCGACGCACCAATATTCCTTAAACGCAAACTCATGGACATGTGCATGTCTTGACATATGGTGCCCAAACCTGGTCCCTCACCAAACAGTCGAGGTCCGATCTCGGGATGTGTCAGCGAGCAATGGAACGCAGCATGCTAGGAGTCAGACTAACAGACCTCATCAAAAATGTCACTCTGCGCTCCAGAACCGAGACCAGTGACGTCTCCTGTAAATCCGCCAAATTAAAATGGGACTGGGTCGGTCATGTCTGCCGTATGTCAGAAGAACTTTGGGCCAAAATTACTGTGGACTCCATAAATGGCAGACGACCCCGAGGCAGACCCAGAAAACGATGGCGGGATGAACTGGACTCCTTCATGGAAGACTGGTCCTCCATAGCACAGAACCGTGAAAGGTGGAAAGAGGTTGGGGAGGCCTTTGCCCAGCAGTGGGACGTTATGGGCTGATAAGATAAGATAAGATAATAAAGTCTCTTTATGTCCCTAGAATCTCAAATTTTATGAATAAACCTAATATAGTTTTTAGTAATCAAGGTGTGAACAGTATCATTTTACTTCAGTATGCATAAGCAAGCTTTACTTATGCATACAGAACCTAAACGTTTTATCACTCACCAACTCACTCATCCTAAGCCACCTCTAGGTTATTTATAAACTTGAAATTTGGCATCAAGGTAAAATGAAAATCAGGGCAAAATGAAAACTGAAAATTATGGACATTTAATATCGACGAATTTATTGGTGCAGTTTGTATCAAAACCTGACCTAAAACTAACCGCACCAATAACATTGTCGATGATTCATTCTTTTATCAGAAGGTAAAGCGTAACGCAAGATGTTAAAGGTTTATTAGAATTAATATAAGGATAAAACATGCTACAAAAATTAATGATATCCTCCCAAAATATAATCGTGAAAAGGGGGTCAAGTTCGGTACAAACGACTTTCCGGGTTGTTGTCGAGTTCATCGATAAAAAAGTTGAGATCTTATAAATCATATGCCAAGCAACTAGAGTTTAGTGTCCGTTCAGATCGCAACTAAAGATCATAATTTAACACACGATACCATCCACACTATCTGGATGTTAGGCGGTCAACCACTGTGCGATTTAAAAAGAAAGAAAGAAAGAAAGAAATTCGTTTATTCCAGTTTAAGCATGCAGCAACTAAAAGTAAAAAGTAATTACATGCAAAAAGATAAATAAAACTAAATTAAATATTATTGACAAACATTATAAATTAAAAATACACTTAAAAAACTCTGTGCTGCAGCATGAAACTGCAATAACCGGACTCAGTGATAGCACTGATTTTCAGCCCACTTCCTCCACGACTTTTTTGTGGAATATTTTATCACTGGCGATTTTTCCGGACTGATACGGCTTAGGGACCGTCAATAAACGAGCCTACTCTTTTTTAAAGAGTGGCAACGCACCTGCAATTTCCCTGGTGTTGCAGTTATTCGTGAGCGGTCGACAGTCGGTCGGAGTAAGCTGAAGTGCCAATGGGTCGACCGGTTATATCGAGGATGAGCGAGAGGCTGCGCCACTAGCGGAGCGTCATATCGATGGTGGCGGGACGATCACATTTGAGATAGGGAGTATAAGATAAAAGAAAATAAATATAATTAAGGGTAGATCGGGAAACACCCATTCGTCTGTCCGCGTCAAAATTTTATAAACGCATACAATTTTATACTGCACAGAGGAGAAATAACAAGATAAGCTTTGCCAAAGGCATAAAAAATTATATCTTTAAATCGTGAAAATAAATAATTCAATTTAAACTTACTCTATTATTCCACTGGTATATTCTTTAAATAAAGTTTGAGAGTTGTCAAGTAAACCATAAATCACGTATGGGATACAAATAAAAATATCTTCAAACTGATCTTACCAACTTGAAAGGTCCAACATCCGCAATTTGATAAATAGTCAAGTTTTATTTCAATAAATTGTTTTTGTTTTGTACATACTATATTTTATATTTTACTGCCTCATTGGTCTAGTGGTCGTAAGCGAGACTGCTGATCATGTCAGGCCATCAGTTATTGGGTTTTCTGTCCAGAAATTCTCAGTACCAGTGCGGAATCTCCTGTCTCCGGGTGGTACTGAGAACTAGTACTGGGGTGAACCCCGTGCTTCGTAAAGCAAGTAAAGTCGTTGGCCCACCTAATCTCTCTCCGGTCCTTTCAGGTTTTTGTCCCATCGGACTATGAGAGTGAGGGAATAGAGAGTGCACCGGTGTTTGTACTCGTGCACTATAATCCTTTTTTGCACAGATGGCTAGTCTCTGTTGGGACTGGCCGCCGCAACCGAAATTCGGTCTGGATGATATTAATATTCACACACACACATTCATAATTTACATTTATTTGATTCAGTATTATTAAGAATCTGTAAAGTTCTTTGTTCAAAGTTGGTTTCAAGTTATTACTCTTAATTATTTTAGTATTAAAATAAAAAAATTAACATAACTTATAGCAAATTAGATATTTGTCTATTTAAACTCCAAGACTGCATTGGAATAAAAATCCTGTCATTTATTTTTATTAGAATTACATAAATGCAATAAATCATCTTATTAAATGTGGCGATTATGAAATTTTTCTTAATTTAGGAGCGCTCGCTCCTAAATTCTTATCCTAAATGAGGCTTCTAAGTTTCGAACTAACCTACTACATAAACATCGGAAGCTAGACACTGCTCCCTCCTATTTTTTTTTTTAAATTCAGCCTGACGTGGTTATCAGAGACATTTTATATCATTGTTTTTTTTAAATACCATTTTTATGATTTCCAATATATATAATAATTTAGATTGGTGCATTCTCTCTTCGTATACAAGTTATACGTACAAGTAAGCACCAATGCTTTCTTACCTACGTAATACATGCGCTTCAAATACATAATATACAATAACAAAAATCTTAATTTGATTATTTTATGACTCTATTTACAACACCCTCACTATGAATTTATATTTGGTTTCTTGGTAGCCAATAGTATGTTTAAATTATCTATTTTCAAACTCGTTTCATCGTGTTCTCAAAGTTATATCTGTCAGTTGCGAATCTAGGACATTCCAGGAGGATATGCAAAACCGTCTCTTCGACTCCTGACTCACATGGACATGATGAATTCTCTTTGCACCGAAACGGTAAAGTACTCAGAGAATCCACCATGTCCGGTCATGGCCTGGATCATCGTCGGGACAGGTTTGTCTTTGACCAATGGTATCCATCAACAATATCCGGCAGGAAAAATTTTGTTGTATTGCCTGTTTCTCCTTCTTTATACCTTTGGTTCCATCTATTTACGGTATCTTTTCAAACAAACGTTTACGTAGGAAACCGGGCATCGATCGTACTCTGGCTTAGTTTTTATCCGCAACGCATGCTTCCATAACTCGTCTGCGTTCATTTCCCGCTAGTCCTACATGGTTCAGATCAAAATAGTCGGATGCATTTTTGCTGAGCCAAGATGGTTGTTATATTATGTCGGGTCTGAACTGCGAGGGGGTGTTGGGAGTCTTGGTTTACAATGGTCTCGAGTGCTGATCTCGAGTCACTGTAAACTCCTAAGCTTTCCTCATTTCTGTCGAGGACTCGCTCAGTTGCCTTGTATATGGCCAGCAATTCCGCCTGGTAAACGGTGCAATAATCTGATAGTTTTAGCTTTAGAGTTTGGATCTCGGCAGCACTATTCCATATGGATAATGCTGCTCCGACCTTGCCCTCTATTTTGCTTCCATCAGTGAATATTCGGAGACTCTGGGTGTTATGAAGTCTCAAATCGTCCTCGTTTACCAGGCTGACGAATTCCAGGTCCATATATGATGATGGGTGAGGAGTTCTAAAGCTGCCCTTGCTTCCACCATGCGGTCTCCCAACACCGACTGGAGTTTTCCTCTCCTTGCCAAGAAAAAGAGATTCTGCTTCTTGGATCCTTAGATCTGGGAAACAGACCTGCCATGCTAGTGCCGAATGTAAGGAAACTGTACGGTAGGCCTTGATAATTTTTTGGGCGAATCCTCTCTGCACAGTGTTAAGGTGCTTTTGGACTCCCAACTTACATGCAGCTGGTGCCCACACGCTCGCAGCGTACATCACCACCAGTTCAGTGACTGCCATATATATCGTCCTATTATCTCAGGCTGAAGCCCCAACTGATCTTGGCAGCTCTCGACAGTTGTACGTATAAAGCTGTTGCCTTCTTGCACACATTTCTGACGTGGTTGTTAAATGTGAGCTTTCTGTCTACGCTGAGACCAAGCACCTTTATCTCCTCCGACATGCCAATGCCTATCCCGCCCATGTTTAGACGTGGTGAATCGTACTTCAGTTTGTTGGTTATGACCATTGCCTTGGTCTTGTGGCGCGAATTTGAGCTTGTTACGAATTCCCCACCTCCGAACATGTTCGAGCTGCTCCTAAGATCCTTTTATGTTTTTCAGCTGCCTTCATTTTCTAGGACCAAGCAGCCGTAAAGGGTCCCATGTTTTCCTGACCATTAAACAAGTACAGTAAAAACACTGAATTCTGATTGACGCTTATCCTAAAATTCCTTTTTGTGGGGAAGGCTAAAGTAGAAGATTGTTAAAAATGTATACGCTGGGATGGCGGGGACGAACACGCAAGTTAACATTTAGTTTCTTTGTTATATTTCTAATTGTTCTGTTATATTAATATAAAAGAGTTTAACGTCGATGAAACATGTGCGTTTATATTCGTAATAGCTATTTCTAATAGCACTTTTGACGTAGAAACTGCAGTTTGATGAAACACGATACGCGAATTATGCTCATTAACTTTCAATTTTATGGCGTAATTTAAATTATGCTAGAACGTTTAGGTACAGAAGAGAAACGTACGCGATTATTTTAAAATTAATTTTATGTTGTATAATAAACATATATTACATAGTTTACTGCCGAATAGATATTTATACCTAATTAATAAATAATAGGCATTAAAAATAAAACAAGATGTAGCTGATTTATTGTTTACTGTTGAAGAAAAACAATTCTGACTAGTTTCCATTACGTGTAAACAAACAACTGCGGGAATTAGAATCTTAAGGATATTGATTTTAGATTAATACTGACTTATTTACGTCAGGTAAACCATCTAGTGAATATTATAGAAATAGAACTTATAACTTACAACATTAAAATTTATTAAATTATTGATAATACTAGGAAACTGATAATTGAAAAAAAATGTATTTACATTGAACGAAACAACCAATGTATTATTAAGCTATTACTAAATTCAATTCTTTAAAATATTGGTCGATCACAAAAAAAAATATTTTATTATGATATCGTATGTCTTTATTATGGTGGCTTCATAGGAAAACCCAGTATCATATCGTGATGTGAGCCTTTTAATCTCGTAATAGGAGACTGTTGGAAATGCCAGAAGGATCTCATGGCTTGCGATAGATGGTGGTTTTATTACTTAATTTATATCCGATATGTCCAGACTTTCGACGGAAAGCAGCGTCAAAGGTGCGAGACGGCTCTAGTACTGCGATCGCCAATCACCTCTCAAGTGTGGCGATTAAGACAAATTTCCCCATAAACAGGAATTTTACGAGTTGATAAAGAATAATAAGAAAATATTACACTCGGTGCTCTGTACCGGTAAGTGAAATGTATTTACTGGTACAAGGCATTGAAGCTCCTTTAGATGAAGTGACGACCTGTAGACTTGCATCAAGTTATGGATGTCGGTGGCTCAGTGTGTTTTAATAGTTTTGGAGTAACTAAGTTCAGCGGTGGGCTTGTGATAATAATATTGTTATTGTAATTTTAATAATAATATTTTTTATTTCATTAACAATTATAAACATAATATATTTTTTTTTAAGCAAGCAGTTGTGCAGGTCTAGAAAGACCAGTATCACTGCAACCTGTAAGATCTAAGCTAAGCATCAATGAATTGAAGGAGTTGCTTAGCTGAGAGTAATTTTACTTCATCTTTGGTAAGTACTACATAGTTTACCAGATGAGTGTTACGCTTGCGCATTAAGGTCCACATTAGTTAGAATGTGCAGAGTGTTTTCCGTTGGAACAGAATCAGAACATCCTTGAGTTGCTTATTCCCA
This sequence comes from Parnassius orleans, assembly GCA_029286625.1. Classification (NCBI taxonomy): domain Eukaryota; kingdom Metazoa; phylum Arthropoda; class Insecta; order Lepidoptera; family Papilionidae; genus Parnassius; species Parnassius orleans. The sequence goes on from JAGSMP010000791.1 coordinate 23,619, forward strand.
GAATGGACATGTGTTTCTTTCTTAAAAAGTGTCCAGTCAGGGCTCTTGCCAGAATACGCACGTTAATCCCAGGACTTTTAAAGCGAATTTACGATCATAATCTGGTGTATCGGATCAGATCTTAAATGATTTATTGCGATTAAAAGTTTTTGAAATTTTATAAAATGGCTCGGGTCCAAATTGTGTACTCTTTGAGCTCTCCGGAGCGAGTTTTTCGCCAAGTTCATTGCTTACAATACTCGTATGACCCAGAACCTATCTCAAAATCCCAAAACCTACGTCGAGGTCCATTTTTGATGCATCGGTAAACCATATAAGGCTACCGACCTCACAGATAACCTGTCCATTCAGCCAGTCATCTTTGGAGGGTAGTTTCACTATGTAATTTTTATTAAAAGTGGACACATGACATCTGATATCATGCATAAAGTCGGTGTTTTCTATATTGAGTCGAGCAGGGATCTCAATCTGTAGGAAAGCAAGCTCAGACTGAGTTAGAGCCCTGGGCCTTAATTCTATACAAACTAGCCCTCGCCTCCTTGTCTACATAAAAATCAAGGGGCGTTAGGCATAGAAGTGCATTAAGAGCTTGATGGCATCGCTCCAGTTGCCATCAAATAGGCAGTCCTCTGTCCGCCTCTGCGCATACGTGATGGATCAGCCGCATCTGCTTCACGCTCATAGGATTCGAATTACGAATGCCTACACGCGTAAAGCCAGCTACGGTTATAAGGTGAGCTTCTTCTCTCCCGTTGCCAGCTTCACAGCTTTCCTGCGCTGGTCTTTGGAAGAATCCTCATCATACCGACTGCGGTTTTTCAACTTTGGATCCGGTGGAGGGTTAGACAAAATAATATCGGTCCAGGGCTTCCGGCAGAGGCCTCTTTGGCTCCTATGTCAGCTGTTATCAGCCTCCTGTACCGTTCCGTGCTTGTAAGACCTAGTAAACTTTTTACTGTCCTTCCTGGTTCGTTTCGATGGTGGTTTAGCTACAGGCGTACCTAAACTTTGCCGCTCGTCCTAGGTTGAGGCATTGCGTTGCAGGGTGTTGGGAGGCTAAAATACTATCACCTGGTCTCAGGTAGGCACCGTTTGCTACTGGACTCCTCAGCCATGCATCAATCGGCACCATTCGCCTGACACCTTGGATTGTGTTAAGATAGGAAACAGGGTGTCCTCCCAACGGGTTCCTGCCTTGTCGTAGCGGGGGTGAACAAAGGTTCCCACATGGCTAGCCGGGTGAATGGCCGACCCATTCACCTCAGGCTAACTCTGAGCCTCTTCCGCTGCAGCCGAGGTGAGTCGCGGAGGAAGAGGATTGTTGGTATCGTGCGCCACTCGCCCTGTCCTCCGCGACTCTGATGGGGCCACCGTTGATGCGGTGGTGGTGGGGCTGCAGGAGGAGAGTGTCGGTATTGCGAGGCGCCGCTCTCTCCGCAGCCGATCTTAGTTGGCGGCGGAGCCATAGACCTGATCCGCCGCTGGCGCCGCGCATCGGACACGGGATCATCCATTGCGCGGCCGGCGCTGGTGGGGCCACGGATGTGTGCGAAAGCGTTCCCGTGGAGGGTCACGTTGGCAGGGGCAATATGCGACGAAGGTGGAACACCATGGGGTTTAGTCTGTGCGAGTCCGACATAACCCGTCCTTGCCCCGTGAAGCGGGTATTCGTAGGCATTTCACCATGTTGAAAGAAAATAGGGTGTGGAATGAGAAGGGGTTCGTTTGAGTGCTTCTGTTCTATCTATTTCCTATTGAGCCAGACCAAATAACAGACGGCAACCGTGAAGGAAGAACTCCTCAGACTTGCCCTGTGGATCATTACGATCTGTGCTCTCTCCCAGAGCTATTCCCAGACTGCTCGCCGGACAGGTTTAACGGGAAGTGTTAACCTAGTCCTGCTAATAAAGACAAAGTAAAATTAAGAGTAGATTAACCCCTTAAAAAATTCTAGGGGTTGAGCCTTTTAAACAAGTAATGTTTGTGCCAAGAGACATCGCTTTTCAACAGCTAAGTAAAGAAGGTTATAAAATTATGTATCTTTTTAACAAAAATAATATATTTGTTATAAATTAGTTTTGCGAGTGCGTGTGCGTATGCATAGATACTATATTCTGTGATGTCAGGTGCTTTCAGTCTTTTATTTATAGCCTCATCTGTCTACGAGTGCGTGCGTGTATGCTTACGCCATTTTATTTATATTATACAAGCAAATAATATTTAAGATTTGCTCATATACCAAGCGAGTAGTTTGGTAAGCGCGTTTTTTCTTTTATTGCATAATAAAATGATACATTTATGTACAATTGATATTTTATGTCATACACATAAGATTCACGGCTTTATCATTACCGGTGCCTAAACTAAATCATTGTTATGCTCATAATAAGTCATAGCACCTAAATTATAATAATATGATCCATATTTATCTTAGACATTATGTTACATCCAACAATTAATTATAATCCTTACATTTTAATTAGTTCGGTCGGCCATGTTCTTTATTTGACACGGTCCAGCATGTGCTGGTAAAATTGAAAAATTAAAGAAAAATATAGGTACCACTTACCGCCTTATCATCGATACATAAATTTTATAAGGCTTATTTGTAAATTTGATCAAACATTTTTATCGAAATATGCGGTAAGAATATCTTTCATATGATAATTTCATAGCTTTATGCAGAAATGCCAGCAGCTATTTTTGCATATCTTAAAACAAAAACTTAAAATATAAGATGTTATGGAACCCAGAACGTTATATGACAGCCCTTGAGAAAAGCGCATTAAAGAATTTCCGTAAAATGCTGCAGATGCTGTCTTCGTTGTGTTACGTCATGTTCATTTGTGATGAGCAAAAATAAGCGTTTGGAATAAATTTACGTGTAAATTTTTATTTCCTCATAATTTACGCGTATAAAAAAAAATCTTAATACACACTACTGAATCCTATCACTAGATATAAAGAAGGTGAAAAATAACTAAATACAATTTTCGACCACACTGATAATACCCTATAATATAACAATTTTTTTTATAGAATTCAAAGTCAAAGTCAAATATTTTTAATCAAAATTGGCTTTATAAAGCACTTTTTGTAAGTCAAATGCAACGACATCGCTTCAACAAGTCTCTGCTGCGGGGAGGCCTTGTGAGAAGAAGCGACAAGTAACTCACAAGTAGACTATTTTTCCACACTATTTAGAATATTTTTCCACAAGTAAAAAAAGTCGGAAGAGTCGTCAGTCATCAAAAGAGTACATTATGTCCAAGCATTATTATCTTTAAAACAGTCATCTAATGTATAATATTATCCTTTCTTCATAAGAATGATTTTTACATGTGCTTTAAATTAATTCAATCAATGGCGACAAACGAGAACAATTTCCAAGTTCAGAGTTCCAGTACAGAGTCCTTCTGAATGTAAGTGGGGTGCTATTGCCCATATACACCTAAATCTACATTTTCCTTGATTATAAACCACAATGCAGATGCGTTGTGACGTCTGAGGAATATTATGGATTGCCTCGTTAACAGTAAATAGGGTTAAATTGTTTCCGATTCTCGTCATTCTAAACTTGAAATACAACAAACACAGCAGTATAATTAAGTAACAAAATGTAGTAAACCTACCATCAAAATTGTAAGAACCATCGTAAAATCTCAATTTTACTCCCTATTCTTGTTTTTCCTTCCGTCCTGTACCACGCTCGTTGCCTCCAAGGCACTTCACAGCATTTGCGCTTTAGGGTTACAAATTTATTTAAGAATAAACTGTATCCAAATTCTACTGCCAATCGCATAAACTTGTAGTTGTTTATTGTATTATAGGCATTAAAGGTAATGTTTGTTGCCTGTAAATATTTTTTTATTTTTGGTTGCAGCAGTTCCTTCGTATTTTTAGTAAATTTCATCACATTTACCATATTTAATATCATAAAATGTAAATCTGAGCACTCTTTTTATTGTGGTTTAGTAGATTATAGCATTGTTATTTTATTTGACATGATATAAGTGATAAATGTACCAAAACCACAACGAAAGCACGTGTTGTTTTATATTCAACAATCCCTACTTGTATTAAGCAACATGAGAAACAATAAGGCTATAGTGCAGTAACTCTTCTTTTTATCAGAAACATTTGAATTGCGCACGCACAACAACTCACCAAAGTTTATCGTAATCGGATGAACGTGGTAAAGAGGCGAATAGAAGACGAACAAACAATAAAGAAATATTCAGAGTAATAATTATAATAGTAATAATTTCAAAGTAGCCATCTTCTTGGTATCCTATAGGTGCATGTATGTATTCATATATATGTGTGCGCAGGAATTACATTCTTTAATTCCTCCCCCTTTCCAACGAGGCGGTCGGCGGGTCTTTACCCTCTTGTAGTCGATATCTTTGTCACCGGTCTGGGTATTTTACGCCCAGTATAAGGAAAATGGTTATACCGCCATTTATCGGGAGCCATATCATCTTTTTTATCCCGTCTAGTGGTGGGCAAGAATACCCACTATCCCATATCTTCCCGTGGGTGTCGTAAGAGGCGACAGAGGGAAATTGAGGTAGAAGATGGGCAGCAGCATCTTTATGATATCAGCAAAATAATAATAAAAAAACTGAGGTTGTCAACCCGCTCGCCAAGCGTGGCAACTATGGAAGTTACGAAGAGACGGCTCCAAGTCCCCGGCGGCTCCACTATTCCTGGCTACGGTGGCGACCATGGTGATGGCGGGGCAGGGGGTGCTAAGAATCTCCGGCGGAGGTTCTGTTGCGACCTAAGACGACTTGACCTGGAAAAATATAACGCACGCACCCTGAGGACTGATGAGAAGATCCTGGAGCTGGAAGAAGAGATAGGCAAGTTGCGCTGGGATATTATAGGTTTATCCGAGGTCCGAAGAGAGGAGGAGGACACGGTAATCCTCGAATCCGGCAACTTGTTCTATCAACAGGAGGGCGACCATCTGTCCCAAGGAGGTGTTTGATGTATCGTCCACAAGTCTCTTGTTAACAACGTTGTAAAGATTGGGAGTGTTTCGACGAGGATTGCGTACCTTAAACTCAGAATCACCAAATGGTATTCGCTGAAGGTCAAACAGTTTTACGCACCAACCTCGGCACATCCCGATGAGGAGGTGGAGAAATGCGAGGAGATATATCTAGAGCCATTGTCCAAAACCCACTATACGGTGTTAATGGGAGACTTCAACGCAAAACTAGGCACAAGAGAGAGACGGTGAGCTGAAAGTAAAATTCGGAATAGGGCAACGGAATCCAAGGAGCCAGCAGCTGGCCTACTTCATGGAGAAAGAGGGACTCTTTATGATGAACTCTTTCTTCCAGAAGCGGCCCCACAGAAAGTGGACCTGCTCGAGCCTAACGGTTCTACAAAAATGAGGTTGACTTCATTATGACGAATAGATGGCAACTGTTTAATGATGTCTCAGTGATCGCGAGGGTGAAAACTGGCAGTGATCACCGAATGGTCAAAGGCACACTGAACCTAAACGTTAAGTTGGAGAGGTCACGTCTAATGAAGTCAACGCTCCGTCCCCCTCGTGATCTAATCCAAAGTCCCGAAAACTCAGCTCGAGTTACAAAATCGTTATCGGTGCCTAAAAGATTGTAATGCAGTGGATGATATGAATGACAAGCTTATGGAAACTGTCCATGCGGTCGGAGCTAAGTTCTGCAAGACCCGCTGCAGAAGAACACAAAATCTCTCCGATCACGCTCTTTGTCTCATGGCTGTTAGACGGGAGATGAAGCTGCAGTCTACAGCAGATTTGAAAGCATACAGGCAACTGAACAGACAGATCTCCAAATGCATGCATGCAGCGGGACTTACGCAACTTACAGCTCGTATTGAAGAAGCGATCGAGCCGAACCAGGGCTTCAGAGCCAACTGTCGAAGCTGAAGACCGAGAGTGGGAGCATCCTTTTCGGGACACCTGAGATTTTGAGTGAGGTTGAGAGGTTCTATGGGCAGCTGTACATATCATCGTTGGAGCCACACGCAAGTGTGAGTAACGATCCGAGAGCAAGTCTTATCCGACACTATTCCGATGATATCCGGACGTCAGTCTGAGCGAGATTAGAATGGCTCTCCAGCACCTTAAAAAACAGCAAGTCCCGTGTGAGGATGGAATTACAGCAGAGCTTCAAGCGGGTGGAAAACCGGTGCCAGAGTCCTTCAGAAGCTCTTTAATGCCATCACCACGGTGGCACTTTCTCGGGGCGTGGAACAGAAGTGCGGTGGTCTTGTTTGACCAGAACTTCAGACCGATTTCACTTCTGCGGCGCGTCTACGTGCGTAGAGTTATTACGAATTGTCTCGCACGCAGACTCGACGACTTCCAGCCTCCGAACAAGCTGGTTTCCGAAAAGGCTTTAGCACCATAGAACAAGATACAGAGGGCAAAATGTATAGAAGACCGAGGAGTACAATCTGCCACTATGTCTTGCGTATGAACTATGAAAAGCCTTTCATTTCGTCGTAATTTGGGAGACACTGCATAACTAGAGTACGAAAACTATCCAACTGCAGAAAGGTGTACAGGTCGATGTTAAAAGTGTTGAAGACAAGACATACTTTTATACATGATGAAGAATTGGCCATCAAGGGTAAGATTGGACTTAAATTTAAAGCCACTTCAACTGCTTAGAGAATAAAGTTAATAAATGGAATTTGTTCTATCTTTAACGCTCAAAATATATTTCAAATGATCTATATATTACTAGAAACATAAATGTTCTAAACGATTTTTTTTGTTTGTTTCTTGGCATCCGATATTATCCCTGATATAATGAAATAGTAATTTTGTGGTTCTCAAACTTTGTTATGATATAAAAGGGAAAGATTGTGATGATTTTTTTAATGGGTAAGAAAATTTTAGTTAAAAAATCTAGATTTTTAAAATAAAATGTAACATTTAGGACTAGCAAAACGCCCTGGGGCAGTAAAGGAATAGAGGAAGATGTTTGATTAATTGATAGATTATTTAGTGTGCAGATTTGTGTGTGTGTTTATTTGTAGAGTTAATTAGAATCAGAATATGGCCATGAAGTCGGAAAAAGTAAAGCAAAGTGGACTTGACCAAGAAAAAGAACGTGGGGTGAAAGTTTTCCGTGAAACTGAATTAGTTCTAAACTTTATCTAATGAGATAAATATCTAACGAGATGAGATAAACGTAATCTAATAAGGTTTTTATTCTTTGAATAGCAATTTCCATGGCTTCTTGTTTGTACGAAGTTGCCCGCGTTAAAGTCCTAGTGTATTTTCGAAGCCACGGCACCGAGTGCATCACAGCACTCGGTGCCGTGATGCACTCGGTGCACAGCATCTCACGTAATATATAGGTACATATATCTAATAACTAAGTTCCGAAGATTAGTTCTAAATAAGTTTTGTAATTATCAGTTATTGTAAGCCATTGAGTTGCATAGCTATGCTGTTAACACTTAATTAAAGGAAATATTTCAGTATTAAGAGCATAGATATTAACACTTTCGAAAATTCTAATTTGAGAGGTCATTCCTCACCGTATTGCTGCGAAATGCTAAGAAACATAAAAGTTATAAAACTATCCTAAAAGTTAAGTTAAATTAGGTTCATTAAGGCACAATAGATTTGATAGCGGTACTGAGTCCCATAACCACTTGAGCAATCTTCGAAAGAATATACACGACAAATGAAAGTTTAACAATCACTGCCATATTTGTAACGGGTAAATAGGATAAAATTCATCCGATCTTCACTCGCGCGAAATATCAGATCTCGGCCTACAGCGATCTTAGCCCTGTTTGAATCACTTTTATCTGGCTATAACTTCGTAAAACTTAGTATTCAGACAAAATCATAACAAAAGAAGCTATATTTTCGCTAAAAATCACAAATAAAAGTGATAGGGAAAGACCTATCACTTTTATTTTAAATGAAATAGTTGGGTGGAATACCAACTATCCAAACAAACTAACTTAAGCGTGGTGAGCGACAGGGGTGTATTTTATCGCCCGTATTATTTAATGTATATGCCGAAAGAATCATGGCCGAATCCCTCTATGGAGCCGATGAAGGTATAGTGATAAACGGAGAAGTCGTAAACAATATACGGTATGCTGATGACACAATTCTTATTGCGGAGGATATTGTAGGTCTACAAAAGTTGTTGGATCGTGTAAATGTGGCGAGTAACAAAAACGGACTAAAAATAAACGATAAAGATAGCCATGATGGTCGCCAACCTTCGCAGAGAAGTGGCGCCCTAAGAAGAAGAAGAGAAAGACCGGATGAACAAAAGAGATACAAAAATTACCTTGTTTTATAAAATGCCGCGCAGCACGCGTCTTACGTAGGTCACTCAATAAGTTTTGAGATGCTCGAAATTTAAAATGGAACAAATTTATTTAAAATAGAACTCCATAAGCCAATTGCTCAATATTAAAAAAAAAACAAAGTTCTATTAATTTTCCTGCAACGCTTCCACGTTTTCATTTAAAACGATGGATCTTAACCGTGAACATTTGCGCACTATGATATACTATGATTTTAAATTTGGTTTAATCGAACAATTAAGTTTACAACAGTTACAATCAATTAGCATTAGGACACTCAGCTCCATCACGCGCAACAATTTTTAGGTGGTTTGCTGAATTTAAAGAGGAAAAATTAATCTTAAAGATGACCAAAGAACCAGGGCCCACAAAAAGCAGTAACGGCAGAAAATGTATGGACTACTGAAATATTGGTGCGAGAAGACCCACGAATCACATATAGGACATCGAAAAGATTGTAGGCATTAGTTCGGGGGCATTCATACCATCCTACATCAACATCTTGGGTGAGGAACGATTTGTTGTCGATGGATCCCTCGTTTGCTCTTCGAAAGCGAAAAACAGACTCGTGTGGATTGGTGCCATGAAATGCGTCTACGTTTTGAAAACAGGGCATCTAGGCGTTTTTCAGAAATCGTTACTGGTGACGAGACATGGATCTATCAATATGATCCGGAAAATAAAAGCAATCATCGGTATGGGTCTACTCAGAAGGACATTACCGACAAAACTGCAGACCTCACAACGTCGGCAAAAAATGGTGGCTAGTTTTTTTCGCGGGCGGAGCATTTGTCGACGTCAATGCTGGAAAATTTTAATTTAAGTTGCATCTTTTTCTTTGGTCTTTTATTGAGAATCTGGTGTTGAAACTCTAAGCCCACCCTACAGTCTGACCAGCTCCTTGTGATTTATTTTTGTTCTCAAGAGTCAAAGACAAAATAAAAAGCAAGAGTTTTTTCAAGCGCCGAAGAAGCCGTGGCTGCCTACAAGCGATTTCCAACCTGTCAGATCAAGACTGGAAAAAGTGTTTTCAGAGTTGGTTTAGGCAAATGGAACTTTGTATAGAGCATGATGGAGAATATTTTGAAAAGATGTAAAATAAATATTAGTATCTAGAATACTTTTTGTATCTTAAAACTTTGAGTGTCCTAAGTAACTCCCGGAGCGAATGGCGGGAACTTGAGGTCAGGGGCAGAATGAAATAGCGTTGTGTACCATATTGCTAGCATTTAAAAATAATTCATAATTCATAATTTGTCAAATTTTGAATCTTACAGTCTGCCCATCACCGATCTTACCCCAACACCTTATAGTTTCGCCATGTCCGTCCGTCCCCGCGGTTTTGCTGAGAGACCCTAGGTGCTAAATCTGTAATTGGCATAGTTATAAATATTTATTACTCAACAAACTGTGAAAGAAAATCTTAAAAACATTTTTATTTTAGGTACTTCCCAAACAAGTAAATGGAGGATGATTTTTTTTACCCGCCTATTCCATCATGTAGGGTATCAATATATACGGTACAAAAATACTGGAGGTATGCAACAACACTTTTCGATTCAGCAGTCCGTTTGCGAAATATTTAGCTTTAAATTGGTATTTTTCATTAGAGTCATGCGTCCCCCCCCCCCCTCTACCAACTAAACCGCTGTTTTTGGAAACTTGAAAATTATATACTTTAGTATTATATATAATGATGTTAAAAGGAAAACTATCACAACTAAATAGGCTTAACAAGTTAACGAGTAATAGTCGACCAACTTATAAAATGCACTTGGATAAGTAAAAAATTCGTTATAACTCCATATAAAATAACCTAAAACTAGCTACATTATAACTTTGTAATGTTATTGTAAACTGTTAAAAATAAAAATTTATAAATTAAAACAACATTATATATTACTACTATAGCTTTACTTTTTCGGTTGCGGGATAGGCAGGGAGGATGCTTCTTACTTACTTACTTACTACTTTCACTTATTTTTTAGTTGGTAGTTATTGTAGACCTCATTCAAAATATTCATACAATCATATAGCCTCATACAGTTTCATTCGTCACAATCTTGGTTTGAGCAGGCGACCTCAGGATAATTTAAGGCAGTGGTGGTTTACGTGAAGGTTCATTACGGTCATATATTATGTATATCTTAGGGTTGCACTGCCGGGAATATATAGATAGATCGTCAACTATGATCATCTTTATACCCTGGCATGTGAATGATTTGATGCAAATTGTATTATTTTTAAAATCGAAAAGTTTTCTTAATCATTTTTGAACATCACTCTTATATGTCTGATTTGAAAATAAATCCTTTAGTTACGATCTTCTATTTGGGCCCATTTTGGTTATAGCGGTCAACCGCGTACTCACTTAATATGTTTATTATCAAGAAAGCCCTCGTACTGTCACGGGCAACACGGCATGTTGACCCACCACTCAGCCAGTTTTTTATTTTAAGTCGTTATTAAGAAGATGCTGCTGCCCATCTCCTGATTTATTTCCCTCTGACACCAATGGGATGATATGGGGTAGTGGGTATTCTTACACCCCACTACACGGCTGCCATGCAGACTTAAAGCGAAATAAATATATTCATTATTTTGAGTAACCAGGAAGATATTGCCTGGCCATCTCCTGCTTTTTTTCTCTCCACCACTTCTAACGACATTAGGTTTAGGGTAGTAGATTCCTTTATGTGGCCGCTACGAGGCGCAACTATGGCAAAATCCTTCCTATGAGGCAATTTAAGGGAGGGGCTTATGTTTAGCAGTAGTCTTTTGATAGGCCGTCAAAAATGAATGAATACGTTAACAAAAATCCTCAGACCCTGCTAGTCATATAAAACCACTTCGTACTTCAGTTCAACACGAACGCATGTCAAAGTTACTCATCTGAAAAGCTTTTGGTGGTTGTTTATTGCTAGTTTCCATTACTAAGTGTTTCTGTCAGCAAATGGATGACACATGACTTACTAGTATCAAATGAGTTTCAGACGACCGTTACTCGCTTCTTGATATTAACAGGTATTTTCATAGACAGAAAATTTACCGTTTTTTAAATAACTGGATTATTTGACAAACGAATTATTAAAGAATTTACGCTGGTGCTAGCCGTATGATTTAAGTAACAAGCAGTAAAATTAAAAATTTGTACAACCAATTTGAAGTCAATAAAATACGTATTATTAGGGATAACTTAAAAACTACTGGCCAGATCTTGATCAATTTATATGGGACCAAATGAGAAGCACCAGCATTCAAATAAAAAAAGAATTATCAAAATCGGTTCACCTAGAAAAAAGTTCTGAGGTAAGACACGTAAAAAGAATACAGTCGAATTGAGAATCTCCTCCTTTTTTTGAAATCGGTTGAAAAAGGGGTGGAAGTGATAGAATATGTGCATTTCAAAGCTTTAAATATACTTTGTAAATAGTAATCTTCTAAATATAATATAATTACACAAAATAAAATAAAAAAGGAATTTACAAAATTATACATATCTAAAAAGCTTGCAACTTAAGTAAAAATTACTCGGCCACAAATAGTAGCAGTGTAAGAATACCAACTATCTCATGTCCCGTTGGTGTCGTAGAGGCGACATAGACAAATTGAAACAGTTTATGAGCAGCAACATCTTTTTCATAACAACTCATAATTCGCCATATGTACAACTGTGTGCATGAAAGCAAATAAATAAATAAATAATTATAATAATTTAAATTTTAAAAATTTGTACAACCGACTTCAATATAAAGTATTAAGAATAACTCAAAAACTATTGGCCAGACCTAGATTAAATTTATATGGGGCACACGAGAAGCACCAGCTTTCAAATAAAAAACGAATCGTTTCACTCAGAAAAAAGTTATGAGGTAACACACATAAAAAAAAACATACAGTCTAATTGAGTACCTTCTCCTTTTTGAAGTCGGTAGAAAATGCGGTTGCCAACCCGCTTGCCAAGCGTGGCAACTATGGCAAAATCCTTTCCATAAGAGAGAGAGGCCATTTGGTAGATAGGATCAGCAGTAAACTTTTGGTAGGCTCGTAATGAATGAATAATTGAATGACGAAACAAAGTGAAGATGCGATTATCAGAAGAGTTAATAATAGATACTGATTTAGAAGAATTATATTCATTAAAAAAACTCATTTATTGACTGTCTGTATATTTAATTAGACAGTCACTTCATTTAGTGAGTGATAGGAAATATTCTACTGTTTAAGTCACCCGTTACAGTCACCGTACCGTTTTCAGTCAGTCAGTAAATTATAGAATATTTCCCATCATACTTATATATAAAATCATAAATATTAGGTCCTTACATATGAAATCAACGTTTTGTCGTACTGCCCACTTTGATCTGAAATATCTCCTCTTTGGTTAATAATTCCAAATTCAAATTTATAAATTCATTTAGCTGGTATATTTGAGTTTTGAAAACAGTCATTCATTTATTTTTTCCTCATTATTTTATTCTATGGCGTCGCTTATTACCGCACAATGGAAAACATGAAATATTGGTATATTTGAGTACAGTTCTACCGTGGCACCAGTGCTGCAGAAACAGCTCGAGGGATTAATGATGTGTACGGCGCTGGTGTCGCAAAAGAAACAGTACATTTTGGTTTCAACGTTTTCGTTCTGGAAATTTCGACCTTCAGAACCAACCCGTGGACGGCCGGAGACCAAAGTGGAAAATGAAGAATTAAAGGCTATTGTGGAAGCGGATCCATCAAAAAGCATTTCAGATATAGCTGCAGGCTTCAGGGTAAGTATAAAACTGTATTAATCCACTTGAAGCAAATTGGGAAAGTAAAACAACGAACGATGGGTACCTCATGAATGGAGTGAATCTTATTTGCAAACACGTCGACTGCTGTGTTACTTTGCTCAACCGACACAATAATGAAGGATTTTAAATCGAATCATTACTTTTGATGAAAAATGGATACTGTACGATAATCAGGCGCTCGTCGCAATGGCTGAACCCTGGAGACCCAGCCAAATCCTGCCCTAAACGAAAATTGACTCAGAAAAATTACTTGTGAGTGTTTGGTGGACTAGTGCCGGTGTCGTTCTACAGCTTTCTAAAATCTGGCCAAACGATTACGGCAGATATCTATTATCAGCAACTGCAAACCATGAAGAAAGAACTAGCTGCTAAACAACGAGATTGGTCAATCGCTCTGGCCACACTGCTTCCACAACGCAAGACCACACTGACGACAAACAACCACAAAGTTAGGTGAGCTACAATTGGAATGTCTGCGACATCACCGTACTCCCGGACCTTGCTCCAACAGTACCATTTTCCGGAATTCGGACAACTTCTTACATGGAAAAAATTCAACTCCGATGCGGCAGTCAAACCGCCTTCAAAAGTTTATTGATTCTCGCCCCCATGGTTTTTAGTAAAGGGAACAATGAACTACCTATGAGACAACAAAGTGCGTGATAACAACGGTGCATACTTTGATTAATTCAATATCTTACAAAAAAATTGACTTTATATTCCTCCCGTACAAAACGCCAATTTCATATGTAAGGATCTAATACAACAATATCAATAAAATATCATAGGATTATATTGACTACATACTTCATTTTAACTAAATAATACAGAAACATAAGTTTTTTTATATCTACATATAAGAGGCCTAAAGTTATTACCATGCACTTATTTGTCGAGCCGTGGCTACGTGGCCTGGCACAATCATATTATTGAGTTTTGATTGTGATCCCGTGTATCAATTATATGACCGAGTATAATTCATTTACATTTTACTTTACAAAATAATTCTACAGCAAAAATATTTTCTGTAAGCGAAACTTGACACGTATAATATCAACATTCATTATATTTTCTGCAGTTAAAAAAATTATGTAGGTACTCTAGCTTTTTATTTCGCATTCTATATACATTCAAATGACTTCGAAATTCAAATTATTCAATTATGATGAAATTGAAAACACACTATTAATAATTATTCATAACTTTTTATAGCTTTAATTTTTTTGTAAAATTGAAGTAAAAATTCCTAATGAAACAAAAGTAGCTTATATGTCGGAGCTTCTATAAAATACAGGTTGGATCGAGGTGGAATTGAGGGTATATCGAGAATCCCCCACTTGTTGGTGCAGTATAAAGTTCACTGTAGGCGCCGTGCGCGAGAGATTCCGCTTCCGATTCTACGAGTGTAGTCATTCCACTAGTGCTAAGATAGTGTCGTGGTTCTGTTCGTTGTTGTAATTCTTCTAGTGCAGGCAAGGAGAATTGGTGTTGCTGAGAGGCTGCCCTGTGTTACACTGAGATAAGTAGTGTTGCTGTTGGTTTGCATACTTTAGTGTTATCATGTAATTACGTACACAGTGTAACGTGAGACACAGGTGTGTGATTGTGGCGGGGACGTGTTACGGCATGGTCGAACTGTAATTAGTCTATACTGAATGTGGTGCGTTACGCTGTCTTATTACTGATAATGATTAATTGCGTAAGCAAGAGGCAAGTTGAACATCCGCTCTCACACTTTTATATTTTAACAATTAACGCTATCCTGATGTATTTCCGAGATCAAAATGGAATCCTCTGCTGGTTCCGAGATATATATTATACTATAATCAAACTTTATATTAAATCAAATTTTCAGGAAGCTTTGATAAATAGTAAGCTAGAATTACGTACTCGAGCTAGCCTACGTCATCTAGAATAAGTGTAATCTAAAATTACGCAACAATGTATAGTTTAAAATTGCGTATCGAATTTGGAATTTACGTAATGAGTAGAAATTTTACACATACCTGTTAAAAATCAAAAGCTATCAATGAAAAAGTAAAAGGTAAATAAAGGTTTGCGCTTAGGCCGTGGTAGCCCAGGGGCTAAGCGCTCGCTGTAAATTTCACAGTACGCGAGCAACCCGGGTTCGATCCCCACCAGCACCAATGAAATTAAAGAAATTGTTAATTGCAATTTTAAGTGCTGATATACCATGTGCTCAGCGGTGAAGGAAAACATCGTAAGGAAACCTGCATGTCTGAGATATAAAAAAAAATATTCCGAAGATATTTCCTTGCCCTAAAACCCTCTCAGCAATGAGAGGAGCCCTGTGCGCAGCAGTGGGACATATAGGCTGTAACTTTAACTTTAACTTTTGAATGCAGTTTTACCCTAAAATACAACTTGTGTCATTTACCGCTTCACTCTACTTTGAATTAATAAAGTCCCCTTTTGCAATTTGTACAACACTAGGGAAAACTTGGGGTTAAAGATCGAAGAAGGGGAAACTAAAGAGGTCGTAAAATATCACGTCACTTATATTCTGTTCAAGGTTTCAATAAATTTGAAATAATTATTTCATTTTATTTATGAATAATTCAAAATGGGCTGCGGAGTGCGTATATTAAAATATTTAATACTGTAAGCTTTTGTTAGACAGTGTTAATTCTATTACACTTTGCTAGTGCTAAATAAACACTACAATTTGTGAAGTTCGTATAGATGTATCTGTTATTAGGTATAGATGTACCTGTTATTTTTATAATTTAAGGCTTTAAGAAGCCTGTTGGAGCAATTTTAAGTGCTGATTTAGCACGTGCTCGGCGGTGAAGGAAAAAATCCTGAGGAAATCTGCATGTCTGAGGAATAAGAAAAAAAAATCGAGGATATGTGAAGTTTGCCAACCGGCATTGGGGCAGCGCGGGGGACATTTCCTTGCCCTAAAATCCTCTCAGAAATAAGAGAACGCCTGTACCGAGCAGTGGGACGTATATAGGCTGTCACTTTACTTTACTTTTGTACTGTATACATATGCAATATTCGTATTCGTTTCACATACAGAAGGGTACGTAATGTTGAAAAACATATCATACGGAGGCCACGACAACGTAAAACATCTTTGTTCCTAGATAAAATGTTCTAGTGATTGTCAGTCCTTTCATACGCCACATTTTCTATAAAGCTTAGAATGTTTCAGATAGGGCAAAATGAAAAATAATACGAAATATTATGAGAATGGTTTATTAATAATATATACATTTATATGTATTTGTAATAAAAATAATGAATAGGTTCAACTGATAGTGTTTTTTGTAAACACAATTGTAAAATAATTGTTCTCATTTTTATCAATGGTGAATTGATGAAACGTAGTTAAGATCACTTTATATAAAATATATTTAATTAAATTGGCACATTTCGTATTTGGCCTTCTACTTACAACTCGGCGGAAAATTGAAAAGAAAGGTTTTGTCTGTTCTTAATTCACTTGTGTACAACCATTTTTCACAGAAGTATTGTTTACAACTGGCGTGGTTTCTAAAAGTATCCTGTATATCGTCAATTAGATCCTGAACATTTTGCTTTTGTTATATCTTGTAACCTTTTTAAAAATTGACGCAAACTCATTAGCTTATTTTTTTTTCTGTAATGTATTGGGTATCTTGGATAAGTTTGTAGTTTTCATTTTAATTTTATCACTAAATTTTCGCAATAAATTATTACGTTTTCTACAGTGATTCTCTTCTCTTAGTTTCGGCGTGACTGTAGGATGATAAATAGGTACTGAGTTACCGTCAGTTACTAAGCGGCCATAAATCAATATATGTATCTATAGACATACAGATCTACATTTTGTGATTTTATTATTTTAGATTTTTTGAATTTTGATTGATTTTTTTAAACCTGGTAAAACTATTTCTTTTTCCATACCAATTGATGGGCTTGAGTATAATGCCAGTTGTGCTCTTTGGCTGAAGCTATTTTTTATTTTATGCACAATTGCAGACAAAACAATATTGATTACGCATCTCTAAAACAAAACTTTACCTCTTCTCCTTTTAATAATAGTTCCTGCCTGACACGACGTAATAGTTTTTCTATAAGTCCATTTGCAGTAATAATTTGTTAACAGTTATGAGTGTAACATTTTTATTCATAGTGCCTTGAAAGACTTTTGCCGGTTTCTGTACAGAGAATGATGCTATTTCTTATTTGAAAATAATACGTGGGCGTAGTGCCTCAGAAAACTGTTCCAAATATGGATGTATTACGCTACCAATGAATATATTACCTGCTATGTTACACTTATTACATAGAAACTTTAATTATCATCTGCATATGTAGTTGTTGACGAAAATAAAGGTATCTATTTATATCGCATTCTACCAAGAATTTCTAATGTAAGCTAAGATGTGATAATAACATAAACAATTGAATAACCAAATAATTAAAACATTTGTAAATACTCGCTTTACAACATTTAACCGTAATAAAATATACCAAGATAATCTTCGGCATGAAAGTAAAATAAATATTTTCGATTATTTAATACCTTAACAACCAGGTCAGCACGCGATTCAGATCCGTCTGGAGACGCTAAATTTCAGCGAGTACTGTCAAATTCAATAGGGTGACAGAAAAATGATACTTTGTATAGAAGGGCAAAATAAATTATTTAAATTAAACTAAAATCACTTTATTAAAATCAAAATAGCCCAATAGCTTTATTAACATGTGGACACATAATTGTACTTATTATACTCAACATTATTTTTATAAATCTGAAAAGTAGAAAATTTAAGTATTTTCAGAAGCTACTCTGCAATTATTCTATTGAGTGAATTTTGTGGAATCGTGTTTTGAAAACCGTCACCTGGAATACGCTCATTTGTAAGAACATTTTTGATAACGATGTGAAATCACAAAACGATCCCCATACAGATCAATTTGAAATATTCAGTCTCTAATATGGACATATCTCGAGTTCAAAGATTTTAACAGTTTTTTGCGCATATAAGAAGTATAATATTATATTATTACTGTCCCATGTAAGAAAACCTTTATTCTTATACATATTCTATCACACGTAATACATTTAAATGGTTGCTTAGAAAAATAATATCCACATGCAAACTTTCACGGGTAAATTCCTTTTTTTACTATTCGTAGCACGCTTAACTACAATCCCATCCTGAAGGAAAGTGGTTACGTAGCCTAAGATGGTGAAGCACTGACTTAACAAAACCTATTCACTCTTGCCTAGTAATAAGTGGTATTGTTTTACGACCTATTTGTGTGTGTGTGTGCGTGCGTGCGTGCGTGTGTGTACGAGCGCGTGAGTGCGCGCGTTTGCGTGCGTGTGCGTGCGTGTGTGTGTGTGGTGCATGTGTGTGCGCGCGTGCGTGTGCGTGTGCGTGTGCGTATGTACGTACGTGTGAGTGGCATGCGCGCGTGTGTTGCGTGTGTGTACAAGTGTGCGCGCGCGCGCGTGTGTGTGTGTGTGTGTGCGCGTGTGTGTGCGTGCGTATGTGTGCGTGTGTGTGTGAGGCGCGTGCGTGTGCGCACGCGTGTGTGTGTGGTGTGCGTGTGCGGGCGTGCGTGCGTGTGTGTGCGTGCGTGCGTGCGTGCGTGCGTATTGTGTGTATGTGTGTGTGTGTGTAGTATTCGTAGTCATTATCATCATCATTACAGCCACAAGGCCTATATGTATAGATATAGATATAGGTCTTCCCAAGAATGCTACAAAGCATGGTCCTAAGCCACCTGCATCTATCGACTTCCTGCATATCTTTCCATGTCGTCCTCCATGTAGTGGGAGGATGCCTGCAATTCGCTTACCGGTACGAGGTTGCCGCTTACCGGTATGAGGTTCTACTGGATATCCTCATTTCTAACAATCACGCAGAAAAAATTAAATTGGAGAGGTTTCTCTCAATTTAATTTTATATTTTCAGATGATGGTTTGTCTAACATTTAAAGAAAAATAAACCCAAGAGTGTCTTTATATAGCACTTAGGGAAGCACCATTTTTATTTTATTTATATTGTTTGATTCAATTTTATAATAGTTTACCTAAATATAAGTATCTGTATCTAGATTTCCCTCCCCAATAATGTTCCATTAAAGTCATACCCATAAAACATCGTTTTATTGTAATACATAATTATAGAATTAATTATCAAGTAATTAATTAAAATATGCTACAATGAAATTACATAGGTATTAAAAACTATCGAAATCTAAGGCATGTTGGTCGTTCTACATATAAATTATATAAAAATGCAGTTTTCAATTTCACTAATTAAAGTCGCTGCGAAAATTTGTTCTTCTTTGGGCACTTTAAAAATTAATTTATTTAGAAAACAATATTTAAAGTTACCAATGTACAGATATTAACTAAATTAAGTATTTCTATTCATAAAAATACTTATAATTGAGTATAAACTCTTAAAAACAAAATATATTTGAACGAAGTCGCTCCAACACCAACGCGCGGTCCACCCTCGACGATATCCGAAAACTCACGAGGGATTACAGAGCGACGGAGCAGGCACGCTCGCGCGAATATTTTCGGGGAAAAATGATATTTTCTCGAGTAAAAAGGGAAATAAAAATAAAACTCTCAATTAAAAATATTAATATTTTTAAGACCTTTTTTATAGTGTAAAACTATTTAAAGATCTTGTGCCGTTTTGGAGAAATTTTGCAAAATATGACAAAGATAGGTACTCTTTGGGGATTTTTTTTCTAATAAGGTGTTGACAAAAATACAGTTCTATTCAATTAAAAACATTTATTAAACCCTCTTCTGTCACCATGTATTTTTTCTTTTCGGATTAAATGTACAGTGATTGTGATATATTTACTTAAATATCCAGTAGAATTTAGGCATTTCACCCGCTCTTAGGGCCATATGTAATACGAGTTACTAAGTTATGACAAAAATCACATCATGAAAACGATTGAGAGCAGTTATAGATTGAGGCCACACAATACGTTGCGGCGACCATATAATATGACGCGACGGCGCGGCGGAACGCTTTACCAAATTAGCGCTTTGCAAATCATATTGTACTATTTTATCCAATCATGATATAAATAGGTTGTTATTGTTTAACATGTCCTCTGAGTGCTGTTACTTGTTCACATATTGCAGTTTAAACCCCGGATAATTTTAACTTAATATGTTCTGTTTATTTATTGCTCTCATTTGTAAACATATTAAGTTGGGCAAAACCAAAATACCTAATGTAAGACAAATTATTCGCGTTTGTCTGGTCGACAAGGGTCGAGGGACTGTTTTCAAATGATGTGTGCGGTTTTAAAAATAACCATTTCCCCATTATCATTTATCTCTGACGTTTTTAAATACGTATTTTGCGTATCATAAGGCAGGAACAAATCTTTACATAACTTGTATTTAAACATCCACTTAAAAACAGTATAATAATGCTTAAAAGTATTATAATAAATATTTTTCTATAAAAGCTAAGGCAAAGTAATATTTGTTATATTTTTTTATATAAGTCAGCATACATTATACGGGCGTAGGCATTTCTGCATTGAAAACACTTAAAAGAAGGTTAAGCCCAGAATCGGAAACAATATTGTGTAGGGTGTTTGTTATCTTACTTCATACTCGTAATTCGAACAAAGTTGTTAAATTATTAATTCAGACACTAACACAAAATATATCGATCTTAATATTTTTACTTGAAATCAGTACTATAGATCTTTAGGTTTAGAGGTCGATGGAATTAGCAAATGTTTTTTTTTACAAACAATAAGTAGTAATTTTTAACGTATGAAAAAATTGGGGTATTCCCTGTAGTCATACCAAGTAGTCTTATTAGTAAGACTATTCGGAATGTTCTGCCCAGTAGTCTTACTTGGTAAGAGTACTAAGAATAACCTTTCCCAATAGTCTTACAAGTAAGATAGATTACTATGATTAATTACCAAGTAGATCTGACTGGTAAGACCATTGGGGAAGAAAATTCTCAGTAGGTAGTCTTAGTCTATAAAATACAGGGAAGTGTATCACGTTTTTATTAAGTCACTTTCTTCTTTGACTGTTTGTCTTTCCGGGTGGAATCTTGCAACTCAAATTTCGAGCACTTCCCGATGAGCTAGAGAGTTGAAATTTTGAATGTTTGCTTTTTTATGATTAGTAGGAATAGAAAAAGGCGAGCATAAATGTGAAAGGGGCAGTATCGTATAAAAATAGCAAACTTCAGTCAAATTAGGCCAAAGAACATTTACTTGAAATGCATAATTTTTACAAAAATAAACTAAAGTAGGTAGTAGTGATGAAAATTCCATCTATTTTATAGACTAGGACTACTGAGAATTTTCTCCCCAGTGTTCTTACCAGTTAGGTCTACTTGGTAATTAATCCCAATGATCTTCCTTGTGAAAATTTGGTAGACAATTGGGAAAAAAAATTCTAAGTAGTCTAACCAGGAAAATAGTCTTAGTAATAAAACTACTTTGAAAGACTACTAGGAATATACCCAAAAAATTAACATAGATAATTTCATAAATTTTCATGAATATGTATCGAATAAAAGTAACTTGTACGGTTTTATGCAGTTTATTTTAATTGCCATGTAATTGCGGCGTAAGAGGTTTACTACCAGCAGGGCTAGCATGGGCAGGAGGCAATTTTATCCCCGGAAAATGTTTATCTCCTCGCAATTTTATCCACCCTTCGAGCATGGGCACCACTGGATATAATATCCACAGTAGATAAAATGGGAGATAGACTTGACATAGATAGATTTTGTATGAATATAAACTTAAACCCGTCCAATGAACTAGGATAAATTGTCCCTTTCAAATGTAAAAACATAATTTTTTATCTTTCATTTGGCCCCATGCTATGGACAGGGGATATATATAACAAGACTTTTCCATTAGAGTAGTTGTTTACATCAATCCATCAATACTAAAGTCTATGGTCAAGTCTTGTTATACCCGATAAAATAATCGATTGTGTTAAAGTTACGTCAAATTGTCTATGCATAAAGTTAGTGATAAGTTTGTGACGAGCAGGTTTGTGACAGCGGCATTCAGAGACGAGCCGCCGGAGTGATGAAAGGTTTGTGATATTATATGTTATTTTGTTATACTGTGCCCATTGATTAAGTTTACTCGAAATAATAATGCGTTGATGCGTTGATTAATTCCTTTTATTTAGAATTCTATGAATACCCTTACATATGTCTACTCGTTATGTCAAACGAGGATATACTTCTCCCAGTTGCGGGCTTTGTCATTAAGGATAAGATAATTTTATCTCTTGTCAGTGGATATAATCAGGGGATAAATTTTTGTCCCCAGCCCATGCTAACCAGGCTGGTCATATCGATATCAACAGGCGACAGAGGGAAATGAAACACATGATGCGGATAGCATCTTCCGCTAACAACTAAAATAATAAAATCTGCAATGCCATTCCGCCTGCTAAACGCGGAAAATCTATGATAATAAAAATAAATATCCGGCTGTGGACAATCTAAATAGGGCAGGCCTGTATTCAGCAGTGAACCTATAATAGGCTGTAGTGTAATAATGAATGGAATCAGAGTCGTCCCTTATCAACCAATTAGAAGTTTGGAAAAAATAAATAATATAAAAAAAAACACAGCATATTCTGAAAAATTGTTTCTTTAAATCATACATTTTAAAAATAATAAGTCCGCTTTGCCGCTTTAATGCGTATTAGTGATCTTTTCATACTTAAGATATTTTTTCTCGGAAGTACAGGTTTTCTCACGAACTTTTCCTGCACTTAGAGGTACAGTTAGAGTTTTTACGTGGTAGAGCCATGCTGCATATATTAATAGTATAGTTGTAGCACGAATGGGTCAGCTCTATCGAGGAAGAACCACGCTCTCTAATAAGGTGATAAAAACGAGCACACAGATCTAACCTCAGTAGCTCCGGACAGTCAACATTACCATTTGCCAATTTAAAGATAAATCATTATCTGCAATGCGCTACGTTCGTGCAGAGGCAAAACTGAAATTTTTTACATCGCGAAATGTAGTTTATTAGTGTAAAATTGCGTCTTAAATTGCAGCGAAAACATGAAAATGTAACTTGTACTTGCTCAATCCTATTTATATAAATGTTATAATTTGGATTCCACATGAGAGCGTACTCTAAATGGCTGCGAACAAGAGCGCAATAAAGTATCTTATATGTTTTAATATTATGAAAATCAGTGGAAAATCTCAAAACGAATCCAAGTGCTCTATTAGCTTTTTAATGATGTCAATATGTGCATCAAAAAGTAATTTAGAATCGAAAATACACCAATATCCTTTACTGACCTTAATCTGTTTATAGTAGTGTCTTGTAATTTGTAGTGAAAGACAGTGTATTGGATTACAGGTAAAATGGGGATAAAACACTTGGACACATTCAAGTCAAGTTTGTGCGTGAACAATATCGTTCAAGTTCATTGAGATCACGCTACAGACCAAGGCAGTCAAGTATTTATGTTGGGACATAAAATTTTACATGTCATCAGCATAAGGATTATTTTGGAGTAAGTGAAGCGAAACCTGTATCATTTATAAAAATCATAAACAATGGACCTAATAGTCCTGCGGTATGTTTGAATAAAACTAGTTTTACGGATTTATCGCGTATATAACTTATTTATATTCGACGTTTCAGACTTACAGCTACTCCAATTAAAATTATTAATTTTTTGTTCCGATCTACATAGTATGAACACAGTATCTTGAAGTCACAGTTGTTGTGCTTCGATTGGGATTTAATTTATTATTTATAGGATCCCCATGACCATGGGTGCTGTAAAGTTCTCGAAATGGCGGGAATATAAAATAAGTTAATAAACGCGATAAAATCAACGAAACTAGTTTTATTTAAATGTATAGTGTTCGCGTAAACACTACTAAAACACTAAGATTCAGGCAAAACTTAACTGCCAGAAACTTAAATCAGGCAAGTAAAAACTTGTAACGAACGGTAAACCAACAAAAACGCTCCGATCTAGGACATAAAAATCCATAGACACATCATCCAGTTAAGGCAGTTTTAACGACATTTGATTGTAATGGCGGCTGTACGCTCGTCTCGTTGCCTCGCGTACCTCTCGTCGCGTAAGGGAAGCTGAACACGGGAGCACACCATGTTGTTAACTGTTGCTGCGTTTTGCTTTTGTGCTATTAGTTATTATAATTTCTACACATAGCATAAAAAGAAATTAATAAGCCATGACGAAGAAGATGGTGAATGGTTTCTATTCATAACAGAACCGTAACTACCTATATTTATTTAACAATATTGAACCCTACAGTACATGTGTACAGGCGCACTCTCGTTTTCGTCAAAGAGACCCGAGACCCGGCTCGAACGCAAAGAACCGACGAACACACGCTTCCGAGAGCAAACGAGGGGCCGCGAGACGCGACGCGACGCGACGAGGGCACCATGTGCCCGCTCGTTACTCACCTGTCTCGTGGTGTCTCGACGGCGTGTACTGCCGCCATAATGTTTACATCGAAACGTTAAATAAACGAAATTAATAAATATAACGAATGCAAAACAAACATATAGTAAAATATCAAAGATTAAATATCAAACATCTGTATCAACGTCAGAACGAAACGCAACCGTTGACACAAACACAGAACATATATTAAACGCGGTCTATAATCTGTCAAAATAAACGCTGATGATGCAAAATTAGAGTATTATCGAAGGGCTTTAATCTCGCCATAACACCGCAAAGATTACCGTACGAAGAAATGATCTGCAGTGTCGAGGACTGTTTATTTAAAAACAATATGCAAAAGGAAGATTTGGAAGCAATACGTCAAGACATTTCGTCTATGTTACGTCGAAGTTCAGCGCAAAGAAACCGAATCTACCCAAAGACGAATTTAGAGCGTTGAATAACCTACGCAATAAACAAGAAATTAACCGATCATGCGGGTAGATCTGTTTTATGACTTTGCCTGGCATATGGTCTGACACAACTGGTTACTTCGCCTACGCGGATCCCAGATGTGGAAGACCATGTACCTTCCTGTTGGACCTTCTGCTGACCTCTCATCCGGACGGATATCAGGTCTCCGTCGATGCCCTCTTGGCTCTTCGTACCATTGTCTGATCCAAGCACGGTGCCACTCACGCTCCCATCGCAGTTGCGATCTGCAGCTCGCCGCCGTGTTTGGCACTATAGGTCAGCCGATTGGGATGGATGCGGTCTTTTGCATCCTATCCTTGGGGGCGAGTTGCTTCTCGCCGGATGATCCCAACGTTGTTGCTGATTCTGTCACTGATGTGGTACTTCAGGGAATGGAATTATTTATTCATCATCTGTGGTGCCTATCGGAGCAGAACTCAGCCATGGTTTGGTCGTCCTGTAAATTGCATCACGCTACAAGCACGTCTATAAGGAGTGCTACCGGGCCTGGGCTGACGCATCAACGTCCCGGACAAGCACCAGCGTTCTAAAAAGAAGTATAATTCCGCCTCCAGGTCCTTCAAAGTGTCATTGCCAAGGCAAAGTCAGAGCATATCGGCAGAATTGGCGAGAAACTAGTTCGCCTCCCTTCGGGAACACGCATTTTGGTCTCTCGCCAAGGCTGTCCAAGGAACTTCGTCATTATCTTTATCTCTGCACAGGCGGATCACTGGCCCATGACGCAAAGGAGAAAGCCGATCTGCTAGGCTCTTTTGCTTCCAACTCGACTCTTGATGACGGGGAACATACCGCCTACCATCCCGCGGTGTGAGTGCTCCATGCGGAAGTGCTGTTTACACAGCTCGGTGCGTAAAGCACTCTCTCCTGGACGTCAACAAGTCGAGTGGGCCTGATGGAGTCCCACCTATTGTGCTGAAGACGTGTGCTCCGGAGTTGGCACCGGTTTTAACGCGTCTTTTCCGGTACTCTACCTAGGCGTAGTCCTGAACTCATGGAAGGCAGCTGGTGCACCCGATCCCAAAAAGGCAACCGCTCAGATCCGTCCAACTACAGGCCTATCGCTATCACCTCCTGTTCTCCAAAGTAATGGAAACTGTTATCAACTGCCAGCTCATGTGGTACCTTGAGATCGCCAGCTGATTAGTGACCGCCAGTACGGTTTCCGTCGAGGTCGCTCAGCTGGTGATCTTCTAGTTACCTAACTCATAGATGGGCGGAGGCAGTGGAGTCCAAGAGAGGCGTTGGCCGTTAGTTTGGACGTAGCGGCCTTCGATCGGTTTGGCACAGCACTTTTTCAGCTCCTTCCATGGGCTTCCTGAGAAATTGTGCAATTGGATCACTAGTTTTGCAGATCGGAGCATCAAGGTCGTAGTAGACGGTGCGCTCCGATTACAAACCCATTAACGCTGGTGTTCCACTGCTGCGTGCTATCACTAACGTTGTTTCCTGCATATCAATGATATGTTGCAAACTGGTAACATCATTGCTATGCAGATGACAGCACTGGTGATGCTTTATACACCGGCCGTGCCAATATTTCTCGGAAAACGTCACTGAGTACCGGAACAAACTTAGTGTCGAAGTCGAGACTTTGTTGAACAAAGTCTCAGACTGGGGCGACTAAATCTAGTCCAGTTCAACCCAGAAGACACAAGTTTGCGCGTTTACCGCCAAAAGAACCTTTGTCGTATCTCCTCAGTTTCAAGGCACTCCCTTGTTGCCTCAGCCAGTATCGAATCCTCGGTGTCGACATATCGAGTGATGTGCAGTTTCGTGGTCACTTGGAAGAAGGCCAAATTGGCCTCAAAAGCTTGGCGTGCTCAGCAGAAAGGACAGTATTTCGCCGCACACCGCTTGCAACTTCACATGCGTTCGGTCTTCATGGAATACTCTTCCCATTTCTGGGCAGGGGCTCCTCAGTGCCAGCCCACTTGACCGCATCCAGCGCAGAGCAGCTCGAATCGTCGACGACCGAGTTCTGTCCGATCGGCTTGACTCACTGGCACTGCGTAGAGATGTTGCATCTCTTTGCGTATTTTATCGCATGTACCACGGGAGTGCTCTGAGGAATTGTTCGACTAATTCCAGCCGCTCAATTTCACCATCGCACATCGCGACAGAACTCGAGATACCATCCATGCATCTGGATGATTGGCGGTCCACCACTGTGCGATTTAGAAAAGTTTTCTTCCTCCACAACTTCCTTGTGGATCGATTACCACCATGTTTTTCCGGACCGATACGACTTAGGGACCTTCGAAAAAAGCCTACTCCTTTAAAAGGCCGGCAACGCATCTGCAAGTCCCTGGTGTTGCGGTTGTTCATGGGCGGCGGTAATCACTTACCATCAGGTGAGCCGCATGCTCGTTGCCCTCTCTGAAAAAAAAAACTCATGATTCTCCGCGTGAATATGGAAAATGCCGTAGTCATGGATACGTCAGATGTAATTCTAAAATACTATAACTTTTGTTGGACGCAAGCACTTATAAAAGGTTAAAACGACCCAACAAATAATACACTTAACAACTAGTGACCTCATAAAGAAACGCTCTGAAAAATTAAATCTGGACGTAAAATTGATAATACCACCGTGTGCCAAACCACCGAAGTTGTATGGGTTACCAAAATACACACCCAATGCTCCACTACGTGAGCAAATCGATTCACCAACTCAACACTGGCAATACTCCTCACCGCTCAGGGGACATACAGAGCACACAAAAGATTCCTACCAATTTGTCAGCGAGATTAAAGACCTATATCTGGCAGAACAATGAAACTAAAGTCAGTTTTGATGTGCAGTCTCTGTTCACATGCTTACCTGTTAAGCCTGCATCTCAATTGTAACTAGAAGGCTGGAGAAAACAACATACCCGTAAAATATGCAATAATTACTCAGATTGCCTTACATCTAGCACCTATTGTGGAAGGAAGAGTTCTGCTTCTCAAGTTGATGTGTGGCGGTGGGCGGCTCACCTGTATCTCCATTGTCACCGATATATTAATGGAAGATTTTGAGGCGAAAGCCCTGCTTACTTCTCCATAAATCCTTCACAGTTAGCCACCATGGTAAATCTTTGTTTCAGAGAGCACGAGGGATCTGTGATAAATAAACACCTGGCCGCCGAACTCCAACACGTCTAGCAAGTTTTGCGAAAATAAGCGGGTCCCGCGCCTACGTCACAGTGAACAGTGAAGCCGGCATTCGAGCAGTGCCTGCTGTCCTGCCATATGTCAGAGGTGTCACTGACAAGATTGGCTACATCTTGAAGCGTGCTTCCATTAAAACATACTTCAAGCCGCCGAAGAAGATTACTCAGTTTTACCATCAGTCAAGTTTAATGTCCCTCAGCAAGATGCAGGAGTGTACAAGCTTGATTGTGAATGTGGTCAATAAAACCCGCACTAAAAACACATAGCTGATGTGTAGAATTGACAATCCGGAAGTCTGCGGTCTGTGAACATACAGGATCGCCTCCGTCACTACATTAGATTTGATAGAACCACAATCCTCGCTAAAGAACACCGATTCCTTCCAAGGATGATTCACTGAGGCTATTGAAATCAAAAACATCTAATTTCAATAGAGAGATGGCTGGGTTGCTACCATCTGCTTGGGATCCTATATTAATAAAATTAAATCCCACCAAGCATACTTAAGACTTCAAGATACTATAAGTTCATACTGCGTAGATCGGAATAAAATTAATAATTTTAATCTGGAGGTGGCCGTGGTTAACTATGACATTGGGAGTCAAACACCTCAGCCCCCATGACCTATGGGTGCTGTAAAGTGCTCAAACATCAGGAATATAAAATAAATCATTATACGATAAAATCCGTAAAACTAGTTTTATGCAAATGTGTAGTCTTCAAATAATATTGAAAATCATTACTATGTTTGTAAAACTGCAATGTTTCTGTGTGATAAGTGGAAAAAAAAAACTTTTCCAACGTGCAGAGATTAATGATGTAGCTGTTTTGTTGGAAAACTCTGTTTATGAACGTAATAACTATGACTCCCGCAGAGTCAACGTGAAATGATGAAATACAAACAATATACGCATTTATAGCTTATCGAATTAATTATCTATTTTCTTATATTTTATAACTATACATCGTCATCATCATCATTACAGCCTTTCACAAGTCCATTGCTGAACATAGGCCTCCCCAAGTTATGCCACAAAGCACGGTCTTGAGTCACCTGCATCCATCGACTGCCATGTCTTACCAGGTCGTCACTCCATCTAGTGGGGGTCGCCTACACTTCGCCTACCGATACAGGCTGCCTCCAAGACCTTTTTCCTCATCGCTTGTCGGTTCTTCCGAGCCATGTCCGCGCATTGTCACTTCAGCTTACTAATCCGTTGGGCAATGTCGGTCACTCTGGTTCTACTGCGGATATCCTCATTCCTAAGTTTATCGCAAAAGAAACCCCAAGCATAGCCCTCTCCATAATCCTTTTTTATAACTATACACATATAATTATAAAAAGATATATGACTATGATCATTAATATAAAAATCTATGCACACATAAAAATTTTCAAATCAGACCGATTAAAATACTACTATTATATTATAATAATAATAATCGTTATTGATAAACATATTTCATGCACAAAATTTACAGTTGTCAACAGCCCTAAACTAGGATATTATACCTGTATTACAGGGCTAGTAATTATATACTATAATAACTTAGGTGTATATGATTTTCAAAAAGAATAATGAAACTGCCATTGCAACAATTCAGCTCCTGCAAAGCCGCCGGACCATCATGATCTAGTAAATACCATGAATACCTCAACGAGCCTCACGAAATAATATGTAAGCGCTAAGCCATTCAATAATTGGTCAGGTGGAATGTTACCAAAGTCGAAAATTCTTTGATCATACACAAGTATAATATGAATAATATATTTTATCTTAAAACACATATATTTCATACGTGGTAGAGCCATGCTACAGCTACAGTAATAGTATAGTTGTTGCACGAATGGGTCGGCTCGACCGGGGAAGGACCACGCTCTCACAGAATTTCAGCGTAAAATAGCAGCTTAATTTCCTTAAATTACCTAATTTAAATACCCTTTTTACTGGAAAAGGCATTCCATCTTAGTCCTCACGGCACGGCAACGCATCTGCATTTAATTCGCAAACGATGATAGATGTAGATATGAGTACAGCAACCACTTACCATCAGGTGGACTGTGTGCTCGCTTGTCACCCTTTATCCTATAAAAAAACACGGCTTTAAGCTAAAAAATTATAAGTCATGGTTTACAACCAAATTTTCCTTTCTTTCTTTCTAAGGAGGAAAGCGCTTACATCGCAGGTTAGTTACTAGTTATTTTTAAGTGATGATTTAAATGTCGTAATACCCGTAGTAGAAAAACATTGTAAGGAAACATGTATGACTCGCACTGGGGTCGTGCAACGATTATTTCCTACATCAAAACGCCTTATTACTTAGAATAAAAATCAAATTTAATTAATTAGCACCGATAAGAACTTCATATTAATAATGGGGTTTTGTTAATATGGAATGACACGGAACTTTTAATACAGATCACTTCGACTGTCTTTAAACTGTGATACACTATTTTGGCGTAGTGATTAAGGCTAATTCTCCCTGCGGGAGAACCGTAGAATTAGCCTTAATTTAAATAATTGCCCATTCGTCAATGGATTGTTTACGGCACGATGAGGAGGCGAATGGTGATCACTTGCAGATTTGCTTTAATTAATATTTAATTGTATATAAATGAAAATTATAGTAATAAATATACGTTAATAACAACTTGATTGATTGATAACAACTTGATGCAATAAATTAGGTGCTCATGGAAACTTACATTTTGACCCACGGCATATTTAATCAGATATTAATTCAAAACCTACATTTAGGTTTGCTTTATTCAAAAATATTTATTTTGTATTCGTTGATAAACTTTACAACCATACTCCATTTCCATACTAATATATAATATTATAAATGTGAAAGTGTGTTTGTTTGTTTGTTTGTCCTTCTTTCACGTCGCAACAGAGTCGGCATGGCATGATTTTTGTATGGGGATAGTTCGGTGGCTGTAGAGTGACATAGGCTACTTTTTCCGCGGAAAACATCTCATTCCGTGGGAAAATCGAATATGCTGCACAAGTTTGTCCTTCACGTCGCAACAGAGCGTCGGCATGGCATGATTATTTGTGGGGATAGTTCGGTGGCTGTAGAGTGACATAGGCTACTTTTTTCAGCGGAAAACATATCATTCCGTGGGAAAACCGAATATGTTGCAAAATTAAATTCAGCTAGGTGGCGCCACCGTGATTCTACAAGACGGATGACGGTACGATGGACGAACACAGAAGGTCAGAATATCTGATTATTATGTCTTTTACCAAAATTAAGATAAAAATGTATGGATCTATTTTTCCACGCAGGACCGAAGAGAGCGATAAAACATAAAATTCACCAGCTGATTTTCTTCAAACGTTTTGGTGCATCGTAATTCACAGAATAGGTGATAACCTCGCAGACGATATTAAGTAATCCGTTGATGCTCTGCCTACAAGGGTGGGCAGGCGTGATTATAAGTATGGATCAGAAATACTATCACCACCTGTCTTTCTTCACCCTTAACTATTACTTAACAATGGTAGAAACAGTTCTTAGTAAGCCTTATTAATAAGCCTTAGTAATATTTATTGAACGGAAATGAATACAGTTCTTATATGTGGTTATGAATGAATCGGTATTACAATAAGAAAAAATTGTGCAAAATTACAGAAAAATATTTTTGAGAGTTCTTATTAACTAACGTATACATAGTTTAAATTGATTCCGCTAGATGTCGTTACTAGGTTTTAAAACGCGGTAACGAAATGTTTCTGACATGTACTTAACTCCGCCGTTGAGCCGCGCGACAACTTATAGTGCATACGGTACCTATACGGTTAAATTGTTTCTATTTCGTAGCTTATTCGACTACCTGCTTTCGATTTTGGTTGTTTGTTATTTGCTTTGTGATTTGGTTAAGGTTGAATGGATTTATATTGGCTTTCATTTTCGGATTTGTGTATTTTCTTGGATCGGTTTTGTTGATTTGGTTGGTATTCCTTTATACATATTTAGACTCTGGCTTTGATTTTGGATTTTGTTTATTTAGAATCGTGAATTGGTTTTCGTTGTTTTAGGTTGTTTAACAATATTTCAAAGGAATATTAATAGTATAGATAGTGTACGTTACCTATACATTTTTGTTTGTTATATTTATATTGACTACGCTTTCGATTTCGGTTTTCTGCGATTTGTTTTGTGATTTGGTTTAAGTTGATTCGATTTTTTGGCTATCGTTTTCGGATTCGTGTTGTGTCTTGAATTGGTTTTGTTGTTTTGAAGAGGATTATAAAGTCGTCATTCACGCAGATCGGACCCCTCGAGGAGAGCATGAAAGGCGCTACAATGCACCTTTGATAAACGAAATAGCAGCCGTAATTAGTGGTGATCAATTTTTTCACGAGACATTGTCTTGCGAGCACGTCATGATACGTTGCAACGGGTAGCCGATATACACAAGTTTTATGACGCTCTGCACACCCATTGATTTATTGCAAAGGACGATCATTTTATCAAGAAAGGTTATCATTTTCAAATTCAATTCATTAACCCGGTCACAAAGGAGGCTACTCCGAACAAAAAGTATCATGTATGTATTTTTATGCGTATCATATGAAGTTGCGAGAAAATGATTTTAACCTCTTAGCCCGGTGTAGACAATTATTTCATCAATTTTGGTAGACATGTATGAAGGTAGAAAGTGAACGTCTCCGTTATATATCTTTAAATCAAAAGCTGCGCGTTGAGAATTATATACATTTACAAGATGCAGTTTTAGCGACGCCAATGTAAACCCCAGAGATTTAGGTAAAATGGTAATTCTGCCATCATCATTCGTTAACAGTCTCCGCTACTACATGAGTACACACAAGACGCATTCGCCTA
The DNA here is from genome assembly GCA_029286625.1 of Parnassius orleans. Lineage (NCBI taxonomy): Eukaryota > Metazoa > Arthropoda > Insecta > Lepidoptera > Papilionidae > Parnassius > Parnassius orleans. The sequence goes on from JAGSMP010000791.1 coordinate 56,712, forward strand.
TGTACGAACTTACGGAAGACCTGATCTTTTTGTTACTTTTACTTGCAATCCCACATGGAAAGAAATAACCGAGGAGCTAATGCCGGGCCAAAAAAGTACTGACAGACACGATTTAGTTGCTAGAGTATTTAGATTAAAAGTACAAAAATTAATGTATGTAATTAACAAAGGGAAAATTTTCGGAGAGGTGCAGTGCTTCATGTATTCAATTGAATGGCAAAGAGGATTACCGTATGCCCACATTCTAATATGGCTTAAAGAGAAGTTGCGGCCTAGCCAAATAGACGACATAATAAGCGCCGAGATTCCGGATCCTGAGCAAGATAAAGAATTGTATGATACCATCGTCCGAAATATGATTCACGGTCCATGTGGAGCACGAAATTCAATATCGTCATGTATGAAAGAAGGAAAATGTACAAAGAAATTCCCTAAACAGCTATTAAAAGAAACAGTGCACAATGACAATGGCTACCTTTATACAGACGCAGAGCTCCCGAAGATGGTGGCAGGAAAGTTTAATCAAATCTCGCTTTGGAGCGTTCGAAACCTTAGATAACAGCTGGATTGTCCCGTATTTGTCCATTCTATGTAAAATGTTTAATGCCCACATTAATGTAGAAGCATGTAGCTCTGTCCGCGCAATCAAGTATATCTGTAGGTACATAAATAAAGGAAGCGACCAAGCAATATTTAATCTCAGGAGTGAAGGTGAGGCAAATCCCGTTAATGAAGTACAGACCTTTCAAGCAGGGCGTTATGTCAGCAGTAACGAGACAGCGTGGCGTCTCCTTGGCTTCCCTTTACACGAAAGGCATCCAACAGTTACTCACCTTGCTGTGCACTTAGAAAATGGAGAGCGTGTATATTTCACCGAAAGAAATTTCCAAGAAAGAATTGCATCACCGCCAAAAACTACACTAACAGCCTTCTTTCAACTTTGTCAAACCGACCCTTTGCAAAAAGTTGTTATATTCTGAAGTCCCCCGCTATTATACTTGGAACACATCTAGGAAGGAGTGGAAACGCCGAATTCAAGGCGCCCTGTTGCCAGTTGGCCCGGAGTAAAATCATCAGATGCCCTTGGTCGTGTGTATACCGTCCATGTAACCAATTTTGAATGTTTCTGTTTACGATTGCTGCTGCACCATGTTCGGGGTGCTACAGGATATAAAGACCTTAAAACTGTCAATGGTCACGAATGCGCAACTTATAGAGAAGCATGTGAAGCTCTGCATCTTTTAGAAACGATAATCACTGGGATGAAACCATGGAGGAAGCTGTGCAGTGCCAGTCACCAGCCAAAATTAGGGATCTTTATGCAACTCTCATTTCATCTTGCGGGCTATCTAATGCACATAAATTGTGGGACAAATATAAAGAGTACATGGCGGAAGATATTTTGCGAAGGTTACAGCAGACACACGCGAACATGACATACAATGAACACATTTATAATGAAGCACTTGGAAAAGTTGAAGATAAAGTAATGGCAATGGTAGGCAAAAAATAAGCGACTTTGGAATGATAGCCCTCAGCGAACAACCGAAAATGAACTAAGTCATGAAATTATACGTGAAACAAACTACGATATACCAGCTTTGCAGCAGCAAGTAGCCGAATTTGTACCCCGCTTGCTTCCCGAACAAAAACGAGTTTTTGACAAAGTATTAGGACAAATTGAATCTGGAAATGGTGCACTTTTCTTTTTAAATGCTCCTGGAGGAACTGGAAGACATTTTGTTAAATTTATTATTAGCGCAATATCCGTATAGCCGCCACGCTGCTAAGCGGGGGTCGCACTGCACATTCTGTTTTAAAACTCCTCTAAATCTAGCCCAGGAAGAATCGCCGATCTGCAACTTTAGCAAAAATAGTGCACGAGGTATAATGCTACGATAAGGCAAACTTTTAGTATGAGACGAAAGTACAATGTCGCATAAAAAGCTGTAGAAGCACTAAATCGAACACTCCAGGATTTGCGCAGCAATACCGATGTAATGAGAGGAATGGTGGTTTTACTGGCTGGTGACTTTCGCCAAACTTTACCTGTCATTCAAAAGGGCACACCTGCAGATGAAATTAAAGCATGCCTCAAGTCGTCTATTTTATGGAACAAGGTGACAAAATTCAGTTTAACTACGAAGTACGAGTGCATTTGTATAATGATATCAATGCTGGAAACTATGCTGACACACTATTAAAAATTGGCGATGGGTGGTTGGAAACGGATGCTGAGGCTGCGTTAAATTACAAAGAGATTTTTGTAATTTAGTACAGAGTCATTCCGAATTAATTGCGAGCGTTTATTCAGATTTAACGAACTACATGCATGAAGACAAATGGTTATGTGAAAGGGCGATTCTTGCACCAAAAATGAGAGCGTTAACAAAATAAATTCAGATATATTAAGCGAAGTAGCAGGAGAAATAACAGAGTATTTGTCAGTAGACACAGTTATGGACACAGAACAGAGCACTTCATATCCCGTAGAGTTTCTAAATTCTCTAGAGTTCTCAGGTGTGCCCTTACATGCTTCAATTAAAACTAGGCGTCCCAGTCATACTAATGCGAAATTTAGATGCTCCTCTGTTATGTAACGGGACAAGGCTGCGTGTGACACATCTTGGACGGAACATAATCAGTGCTACAATTTTGACAGGCGTAGGAAAAGGTGAAAATGTATTATACCACGGATCCCTATAATTCCCACAGATCTTCCTTTCAATTCAAAGGTTGCAGTTCCTATTAAGCTCAGTTTGCAATGACAATTAATAAAGCGCAGGGCAAACGTTACATGGCAGGGATCAACTTAGAAAAACCGTGCTTCTCTCATGGTCAGCTGTATGTAGCATGTTCTGCGTGTCAAATGCCCAGAATCTTCACATTCTTTCCCGAATGGAAAAACATATAACATTGTGTACAGTAGCGTCTTAAAATAGTGTTCAGTTAGTTTTTTTTTCAAAATTCCCACAATCAATTAATCAAATTCCCACAGATCTTCCTTTCAATTCAAAATTTCCTATTTAGCTCGGTTTCTTTTCAATTCCAAATGCTGCACTCTGACGGACCTATGAAGCTCAGTTTCCTTTCAACTCAAAAGGCTGCATCTCTGACGGATCTTTTATTTGGCTCAGTTTCCTTTCAATTCAGAAAACTGCATCTCTGACGAATCAATTTAGCTCAGTTTCTTTTCAAAAATCTGCATCCCTGACGGATAATTATGCTCAGTTTCCTTTAATTAAAAAATATCACATTTCCATTTGGAATAAACAGGCTATTTTCATGCTTTCCTATACGCTGCGTTTCAAAACATTTAAATAGGCAGACGAATTAATTTTGCTCAGTTTCCTTTTAATGGCTGCATCTCTGAGCAAATCTATAAAACTCAGTTTTCTTTCAATTCAAAAAGCAATGGATGGTTCATTTCCCAGTGACCATGCAGGCGAAGCCGCGTGTAACAACTAGTAATTTATAAATAGCTCAAGCTCGATCACGAAATCCACCAATATAAACAAACGCTTTTTTTCTATTAATTATGAAATATGCCATATAATTTAAGTTACTTTGTTTGTGGCAGCATATTATATTATTATATTATACGTCCCACTGCTGGTCACAAGCCTCTTCTCATTTTTGACAAAGTTTTGGAGCAATTACTTCGTCACACTGCTACAGTGCGTGTTGGTGAGATTAGATTAATTTTGATTAATTTTTGATTTAGTAAAAGCTACATTACAGTGGAGTAATTGGAAACACGTAGAAAAAAAATCATTTTATGTAGGTTAAACAGTTCGTAGTATTTTGGGCTTAAGGCGCGCGATTAGAGAATTTAATCATGAATGCCAGGGGTTCTTTTATTAAATTATTTTTAATAATTAAACTCAAGCCAATTTTTCCTTTTTTTGCAGTAGAAATAATAGTTTTGTATTGCAACCTTATGTTTAAATAAAGCTAATATTATTTAACTTTAATCTAGTGAAAAAGTGCTAGTACAAGCAAGAATTTTATACCTATCTATGTTTTATTCTTATTTAATACTAGCTTTTTACCCGCGGCTTCGCTCGAGTTGGCTTCAATTTAGAAATATCATTAATACTACTCCAATGAAAGTTAAAATTTCATAATTCTATTCACGATGAACGTGTAAGAGAATTATATTCATGAACGGAAGTAGAAATATAGAGAAGATGGGCAACAGCGTCTTTCTGATTACAACTCAAAATAATAAAAAGATGCAGTTGGCAACCCGCCTGCCAAGCGTGGCAACAACGGCTATTATCCAACTTATTTCGTAATCTATGGGAATATTTTAGCAATATGTAGACGCGGCGAAATAGAAACCAATATCTCATTACGTCTCGTGGGTGTCGTAAGAGGCGACAGAAGAGAAACTGAAACAGGAGATGGGTTGCAGCATCTTCCTGATAACAGTGCAGAATAATAAAAAGCTGCGGTTGCCAACCCACTTGCCAAGCGTGGATACTACTGCAAATATCCGGCCTATTTGACAAACAATGGGAGAAGCCTATGATCAGCAGTGGATATGCCTAATAAAGTAAAATGTAGCCTACTACATACGGGATGTATGTACTAGTGGGGACAGGCTGCAGCGAGTTTTAGGACAAAAAAAGAGTTGATTGCGTTGACTCCAACGCGGGTTGACCGACTTCACATAAGTATACCTAAAAATGATTTCCGAAATATTTCATTTTTTAACTTCTCAAATATGCAGGTTTTCCCGCGATATTTTCCTTCACCACCGAGAACGTACTAAATTGAAACTTGAAATTGCAATTAAAATATGAGTGGTGTCGGTGTGGATCGAATTTGGGTTGCTTACGTTACGTATTATGAAATTTACGTTTAGGTCGGCTCGATTACCGGAAAACTTTCAAGATTCTATCAATGTAAACTACATTGATAGAATCTAAAGATACTCATCCTTAAAATAAATATAAACATGCGTTTAAAATTAGCTGTCTTTGATATTTATAGTACTTTTTCGCAAGAACCTCTTCATTAACTCACGTCAGCTATGAAACCGAGACTGTCACAAAAATCTCAATAGGTAAGTATGCCTGAAAATATGAAAGCTATCTTAATATAATATGACAAACTGTTTTATAAGTCTGATTAAAAGTAAAAAAAGTAAAGAAGCAGCTAACATACGTCTTACGACTGTACACAGGACTGCTAATTACCCATGTGCAAAATAGTGGTTTCATATATCCACGATTTTATTTAAAACTACTTCGACATCAAGGTTTCGCCGCCAAGTTATTCTTTACCACTTCACTGAGCACGTGGAAAATAAGCAAATAAAATTTCCTTACCAGTTTCATTGGTCCTCGCAGGAATCGAACACTTTTGTTCATGTGCTTTGAAATCTTGGTGAGCTACATCTGAAAAGCTGAAAAAGCTTTTGCACTATTGTGGACCCCATCTACCTTGTTATTATTAGTCATTCAAACTATTCCATCATTTAGATATGAAAATCTTACAGTCAACTTAATTTTCAATTACTTACATCGGACTTGATACATAAAGAAGTTGGTGAAATAGACACCCAACATATTCAACTAAAGACATTCTGTCTTAATTACAGTTTTGTGTACATAGTTCTGTTAGTCATTGTGCTAAAATAGCAAAATAATATACTATAAAATAGAAAATAGTAACGATAAATCATCCCGACACTGGTTTGGATATTTTAAGTCTGACAATTTTTGATGTTGGAAGAATAAGTATTCTACAGAATTCTCTTTAATTTCATCAGTTACTTATTATTAGTTTATTTAGCAGAAAGTAGATGGCGCTATTTTGAGATTAAAACTATGAAAACAAAAACTGTACCCTCTAGGACTTAGCGACAATAAGTTGAGGTGCGACTGTGGTGGCCCAATCACACAACAAAGCCGCTAACATTTATATAATACATAAATTAGGCATAAAGTGATGTAGATTCTATTAAAAATTCTGCTTCTGGATACGCTATCAGCGTTGCACGCGGTGTGTAATGAAATTATTTTACGATATAACAATATGAAGAAATAGCAATGTTGTGTTTAATTGTTTATTAACAACTAAACAACTAAATCGCTAAACGATTTTTATTCATTGATTTGCTCAAGCTATAAGTTGTCCCGGGTCCCTAACTACCTACACACAAAATTAATGGAAATCTGTCTAGTAGTTTTTGCGTGAATTGGAATACACAGACAGAAAGACAGACAAAAATTCTTAAAACCACCAATTTGGCTTCAGCGCCCTTTATTTAGTCCCCTGGGATTGTTTTTTCCAGAAAATATTAGAATTATAGACACGACTTTTCTACAGATTTATTATATGTATAGATGATACTTATGTATTGATATTCGTAAGGACCCTCTATTACCTAAAAATATAACCCAATCTCTTGTAAGAAAGTCTTTATTGAGAACACACGTACATTTTTCAGAATTTCTATATTACCTTTAAGCGTTGGAGTCAAAAAGTACAGGAAGATGATTAGTCGTTATGTCGTCTTCTTCGTTATCAGCTTCTTTTCTTATTGAAGAGGAGGCAAACGAGCATGTGGCTCTACTAATAGTAAGTGATCACTGTCACCCATGAACATCTTCTATCTTGACTTCATCTAGTTAGGATCAACCTTTACTGCACTTGGCGGTTCGAGGCTGACACTTGAGATTTTCTTGAAGTGGCAATAGGCTTGATATTATATTGCTTGTAAAACCATCAACAAAGGAAAGTTTTCCGTGAGCTTGCACTGGTAAAACATGATATGACAAAAAATTACATTTTATAGTACAAAACATGTTTAGTTTAACTTCAACATATTCTTTGAGAATGCAAACGCGCACAAAATGCGGTACGATACATTGGCAAAAAAACAGAATTTTCTGAGAATGTTTAAATTTTTACGTACTAGAGGATCTTTACGTACTATATCAAAGCAATAGTATCGATTACGTGTGTAATTTTATCGAACTAAGGATGAATAAACTATTAGAAGCCAGTGCTTGACTACTATACCACCTGATGGTATGTGGTCATGCAGTTGAAGATAGTAAAGCGCACTGACTTAGCTTGACAACAGTCTATTCATTCTTGTCTTGAAGATACCTACATTGTAATCGAGTGGAAAGACAGATGCTGGCAAATTATTCCACTATTTTGCTGTACACAATATGAGCGATAAAGCAATTTCTTTAATGACTTTGTATTTTATATTTGGTACAAAGAAAAAAAAAACATTTCACATACTGAAAATACATTACACATTCTTGCTGCAATTAAATTATACTGTAAAATAGAAAGTTAACAAGTCCATTATACAAGCACCGTATTACGAGCTTGTTGAATCTCGTCTCCTTACTTAGCTCTCATTATTAAACTTTTATAGTTCTTTTCTTTAATTCTATTTCTAGTATGAGTTTTCAATGATGGCGAGATCATCGAAATAATATTATGATGATCTGCGAAAGTTTCAGCTATTACGGCGACAATTTTGATTGTTACTGAAATTAATTTATTCGCAACCAATGCTGGTAATTCTGGCGGTAGGTATTAATAACGAGATTGAAAGAAAAAAGACAGACTTTAGACGTCTAAATAAGAGAGTAAAAGAAGTAGTTGAAAGAAAAAAGCAAGAAAGAACAGATAAGAATTATAGAAGGATATTTGATAACTTCCAGGCAAATATTAAAATGTTCTGGAAACTCGTAAGAACTGCCAGGGGAAATTGAAAACAGCCTAGAATGAATGCTATACGAGACGAGAATGTGTATGCTGAATGACGAAGTTTCGAGTTTAAAGAGATGGAAGGAATACTATGAAAGCTTGTTTATGAGTGAAGAGTCGTTTGAATTAAATGAACTAGAAATTCCGAAAGATGTGGAAGGAGGTGTGTAGATAAGTGTAGATGGAATAATGAAAGTAATGAAAAGCATGAAAGCAGGTAAGACAGCCAGAAATGATACATTATCATTCGAAATGCTAAGGACTGTAGAGAAAGTGGTGGCAGGCCTGCTTTACACCTTGTTTAATTTATGTTGGAACTGAAGCGGGTACCGGAAAACTGGTGCAAGGCCCAATATAAAAGGGAAACAGCCTTGCACCAGTCTTTCGGTACCAACATAAAAGGGAGGGGTCAGCAGGACTGTAAAACTACCGTGTTATCAGCCTGCTTAGCATTGTGGGTAAACTGTATGCAAAGGTGTTAATTGAAAGAGTTATGAAAGAAAATGATAGAAAATTTGGGATTTTCTATCATTTTCTTTTGATGGAAGGGATTTAGGAAGGGAATGTGGTGTACGGATCGAGTATTTTCCATGCGCATGATCGCGGAGAAGTTTTTGGTCAAAACCAGAAAGTTTTTGTGCGTTCATGGACTTAAAGGCTTGTGACAGAGGTGGACAAAGATGGCAAACACTGAACTCATTGGTTTGAGCGCTTGTTTAATACAGGCATTGAAGTCTCTTTATAGAGACTCTAGTGCTTGTGTCAGGATCAACAGGGTCTACTCGGACTGGTTTGGCATCCAAAAATGTGTCTGACAGGGCTGTATAGCTTCACCGTGGCTGTTTAACCTATTTATGGACTGTTGTTTGGAAACATTGAAAGTTGAAGAATGTAGGATAAGAATGGGTGAGTTACCCGTCAAATGCCTTTGTTACGCTGATGATCAAGTCATATTTGCGTCGTCGGCGGCCGAGTTGCAAATTATGGTTACATTAATGAACAGGTCTTTAAAGGAAAAGGGAATGAAAGAGGACGCAAGTAAGACGAAAGTGATTGTTTTTGAAAGAGAAGAAAGTAAAACGATATGTGAAATAAGAATAGAAGGGGAGTTGATTGAGCAAGTCGATGAGTGTGTGTATTTGGGATGTATATTTAGTAGGAAATTATTAGAATTATCCTACTGTCTTCAATATTTCGGAGGATCTGTCAATTCATGAACAACATCATTAGATATTCAAAATCTACAGCCAAATCAAAAATGTCATAGAATATTATAGTTTTTAAGGTTTTAGTCTAAGTCTGGTATATTCCTAAGTCTTATAACATAATACATTACTTACAATAACACATTCAGAGACATAATGTTTCAGAGATACATGATATTTCTGAAATAAACGATTGCCCGATTATTGACACATTCTTTGCATATTTGTGTTTGCTGTGTCATTAGACTTTTTTTTTGGATATTTAGGTAAATTTCCATTTAAGAAACATATAGTTTATAAATGATGGTTTTAAGTTGTATCAAAATTGTGATAGGATATTATTACGAATTTTTATACAACTAACCGCATATTTTCTTTTAAAATTTCGTATCATACGTGCTTTGCGCCTTTATAAAAATGAATGATTCAAAAGATTTTCTTTTGGTGTCTATCGTAATGATCGTTGCTTTTTCATTGCTGTACCTAAGATTCATTTTTAAGCAAAAAATTTGTCCACATTAAAAAAGTTTAATACGTCCAGTTTAGAAGCAGACAATTGTTTAGATGTATATTTTATTCTTTTTATGTTTTGCCAAAATTAATATCGTTTTTAAACGAGTTTTCTCATACTGCCTTTTAAGTTTGTGCAATATTAAGGTTATATCGATAATTTCTATATGTATGTTTTCCAGTGTATTAGTTTTAATATACATTCAATCTCTATTTTGCATGCTTTTTATCAGGCTAAATGCCATTTAACTTAATAATTTTAAAAATCGTGGCGATTATATTAAGTATTCCATCAATCATTCATTCATTACAGACTATCAAAAGTCCATTTCTGAACATAGGCCTGTTCCATAGATTCCCTCAAATTCCCTCATATTTGCCATAGGTGGCGGTCGGGCAAGAAAGAGTGGTTGGTTAATGCAATTTTTATTTTATTTTTTGAGTTGTTCAGGAAGATGCTGCTGCTTATTTCCTGTTTCGGTTTCCTACCTCACAACGTGATGATATAAGGTATGGGTAGTTGTTTCTAATGCCTCACTAAACTTATCGACAGTAATCAGTGCCTTTGCTTGGATTCATGGTGTATCAAATCTGGTGTAAAGACAGGATTCATCCTGAAAATGTTTATGGACTACTCATTTCTTTGGGTTTAATTGCTTCACGTTATATTAAAGTTGTTAAAAATTACTTTGCGTAGATCCGCTCGATAATATAAAATTATGTGTCTTAACTAGTTTGAAGAACACCTTCCACCCTCCCTCAATTGCGTGCACTATCCCCGTCACCACTAATCCCAGCACCACTACACTAAGGAAAGACACACCACTAACGACAATACGACATGTGTTTTGCCTTTACCCGAGGCATCTTTAGGTGATGTAGACTCTGCGGTGGCTGATCGCTAAGTGTGCGGCAAGCCAAAACAGCTGCTATTTATGCAACTCGCAGACGAAACCGCTCCCCACTTAAGTAGCGAGCTACTGCGTCATGTGACCAATCACCACCTGACGTACGCAGCCGATTGTAGTTATAACAAACCGCCTCGAAACAAGCGCCTACATTCTAACCACGCAACCAATCGCCGATCACCGTTAGGGTGACGAACGACTATATTACGGGGCTGTTTGTTATTAGAGAGCAGGTTTAAAGATATTTAAGAGAGTTGAGTCAGAAACATTTGTTTGTTCATTCAGCAGTGCAACGTTACTATTATTATTTTTTAATATCTCTAACTGTTCCAGCACACACAGCCGCAGCCCTTTATCACACGTATGTAAGACTTTAAATGAGTGGTCGTTAGCTAGGTTGTGTCCAGTGTCCAAGAGGTGTTTAGCAAAATGGGATTTATCGAGATTGCAATTCCTGTACGCGGCTAAATGCCCCTTATAACGTGTCTCGAAGTTACGACCAGTCTAAGCCACGTAAACGGCGTGGCATTTGTCACAAACAAGTTTTTAAACACCCGATTTTTGACAAATATCCAACTTATCTTTATTATTACAGATATTCCTAAGAGAATGGTTTATTTTGAACTCCACGTAAACGCCGCTTTGTTGAAGAGTATTAGCTGCTTTTTCAGATATGGGGCTAAGTAGGTCAAGCTGCTCACATATCAACGAACACTTTGAGGTTGAACCGCGTACAGAGAGTTGCGAACAACATGCTTTTGTTTCTTTTTAATTAAATTGTTAATGAGAGTTTTTGAAAAACCGTTAGAGACCGCTATTTGATAAATTACATTAAGCCCTTTTAAATAATATTGTATAATTGTATGATGAAATACCACACATTTTTATTTAGTAAACGCTGCAACCTATTTTTAGCCGCGCGTCGCGTGTATTTAAATTTACTTAATTAATTGCAATTTCACAATCGGCAGTACGTCAACAACCGTCCTTCTAAACACCAACTACTCAAGGAAAGATTTGCCACTCTAACTTTTACTTTTATTAAATTTTTTACTTTGGTGATCTTTTCCTTTTGACGTGCTCATTAACTAACTACAACTCTACTTCTTGAAAGTGTGTGGCCTTACAAACCATACATTTTATGGTCCTTCGAGAAAAGGGTATTTGTCTCTTTGCGGTAGCGATCGGTTCATCGGCCTTCCCGAAGCGGGTCTCACCGGTAAATTGAGAAGGCGCATATTATATTGCTCACGGGCAATTACACTCGTACTCTCACCACGATCATTTCCAAGACGGAGAAATTCGAAGCTGGTACTACTTACTGAAGTTGAAGCACCGAAACTTTTATAGCCGCATTTCAACGTATGTGCGCACGCCGCGGCACCCCCAAACATGTATACTCCGACTGCGGCACTAACTTCATCGGGACCGCGAAAGTGTTGCGCAGGGAGTTTGAAGAACTTAAGCAACTTCTGTTACCAGAGTTCTTCAACGAGATCAGCAAACTAGAAGTGGAGTGGCAATTCAACTTCCGCGTGGCCGTGGCCAGGTGGCCTCTGGGAGGCGGCTTTAAAATCACTCAAATACCACCTTCGCCGTGTTTTGGGAGATCAAAAGCTCACTTATGAGGAGTTATCAACGCTGATGGCCCAAATAGAAGCATGCATGAACTCGCGACCCTTGTGTCCTATTACCGAGGATCCCGAGGAATTCTACAACTATCTAACACCGGGCCACTTCCTCACCGGCGGACCAACTTTGTCACTCCCGCTCTCCAATTACAGTGACGTCAGAACTCTAGACTTGCGCTGTCGCTGGCAACTCACTGAAAACATGCTACAACAATTTTGGAAAAGCTGGTCTAACGAATAACTAACTCAACTTCAAAGCCGCTGCAAGTGGAACAAGCCCAGTAAGAACATTGAAAGAAATATTGTCCTTGTTCGAAACCAACTTACCGCCGGGAAAATGGGCGTTGGGCCGCATACAGGAAGTCTACCCGGGTTCCGACGGCTTAGTGTGCGTTACTACTGTAAAAACGCAAGCTGGTGTAATCAATCGCCCCATAACTAAACTGTCACCGCTCCACTGGTATATAAAAATCTGAAAAGGAAAACGAGCAAGGGCATGAAAACTTAACATTGTATACAATGTTCGTAGCAATGTTTACGTTGATAACTCAAACATATGGAGCCGTGTGTTATGTCATAGATACTATTTACTATGTTATACTATAATACCTGCTATATTGTTTATTTACTTAAAAGCTAAATTACTTTCTTAGAAGCCAAACTAATGTTATGTCATAGGATACTATTTACTTTATGTTATAAGACCTATATACTTTATAAATCATATTGTTTACCTTAGATGCCTAATTCGATTGTATATTATATGCTAATGTTTATAGTTTACCATAAGTTAACCATAACACCAAGAACAATGTTGTTCCATATGTTTACCCCCCTCCTAGCTTCCTACAATATTTAAACTAAATCTTTCGATCCTCAACATAATTCCATTACTAAGTTTTCTGTATCAACTACTATATTTTAAGTTAGTTTAAAAGTATTAAATAAATTAATTTTAAAGAGTTTTGTCTCTTCCACATAACAAATTTGGCGCAGTCGGTAGGATCTTGCGTGATTCATTCGCTTAAATCGCGTAAAGACGAAGTAAAAACGTACCAAATTCAACAAGACAGCATCGCCCAACAAGAAGACAACGTACGGTAGCTGAATTTTTTAAAAAACTTCACCGAACCATGCAGCTCCACATTTTATTGTTACTGTGGTAAGTAGCTAAACTTGTTTGTTCGAATTACTATTTTTTCCATTTTACCAAAATATTTTCCTACATCTACCACCTCATTCACATTCATTTTTTTATATAAGTAATCGTACTATTCTATTATATACTACTATATTGTACTATTCTATTATATCAATTATTCATTGCCTGTGTAAAATAATTTCAAAAGAACCCTAAAATGGCCTTAGACATCACCACATTACTTAAATTAATTCCCTCATTCGACACAGATAATAACGACCAAGTGTACAGATTTGTTAGGTCATGCAATTCAGCTTTCGACTTAAGTTCAGCGGACCAGAAGTCAGTACTCTTAGTATACGCGTTAAACAATATCACTGGTTCGGGTGCGGCAGACGTTCACAGTAAAGAACATGCCTCATGGACCGGTTTAAGAACATTATTAAAAAATTCTAACGTTAAAACCATAGCACACCTAACCTTGAACTGCAATCCATGTTCCAAAAACCTACAGAAACGTTAACCGAATATTTTCACAGAGTCGACCTTTGTCGCTATAAAATAATTGAAAAGTTAAACGCTGAAATATACGATAAGACGTTATTAGGTCGCTTAGCGACAACGGAGCAAACGGCTCTAGTGGAGTGACAACCTGGTAAGACATGCAGGAAGTCAATGGATGCAGGTGGCTCGAGCGTGCTTTGTGGCGTTCCTTGGGGGAGGCCTATGTTCAGCAGTGGACTTGTGAAGGGCTGTAATGATGATGATGATGAACCTCTCTCTGTATAAAATAAAACTATTTCCGGTGTAATAACCGTTTTTATCTACAAAAAGAAGAATTAGCTATGGAGTCCCCTCTAATTCCCCTTATGGCGGACATTTTTATGGATAATTTCGAAAAACAACATATTTTGTCAATCAAAATATCTTATTCTACTATCGATATGTAGACGATATAATTATTTGCTGGACTGGCACAAGGAGACAACTGGATGTTTTCCTTAATAAAATAAGTAGAGTCCACGACAAAATTAAATTAAAGCTTGAAATATAACAAGATTGTTCCCTTAATTTCCTCGACTTAACAATTATAAGAGAAGAGTCGTTAAAACAGAGTTTGACCTACTTAGGCCCCATTACTGAAAAAGTAGCTAATACTCGTCGACAAAGCGGCGTTTATGTGGCGTTCAAAACAAACAATTCTCTTAGGAATATCTGTAATAATAAAGATACGTTGGATATTCGTCAAAAGTCGGGTGTTTACAAACTTGTTTGTGACGAATTCGATGCCGTTTACGTGGGTTAGACTGGTCGTAACTTCGAGACACGTTATAAGGGGCATTTAGCCGCGTACAGTAATTGCAATCCCGATAAATCCCATTTTGCTAAACAACTCTTGGACACGACACAACCTAGCCAACGACCACTCATTTAAAGTCTTACATAAAGGGCTGCAACTGTGTGTGCTGGAACAACTAGAGATACTAAAAAATAATAATAGTAACGTTGCACTGCTGAATGAACAAACAAATGTTTCTAACTCACCTCTCTTAATTATCTTTAAGCCTGCTCTCTAATAACAGACAGCCCCGCAATATGGTCGTTCGTCTCCCTCACGGTGATCGGCGATTGTTTGCGTGGTTGGAGAGTTGGCGGGCGTTTTGCAGCGGTTTGTTATTAATTTTACAAGCGGCTCCGTAAGTTAGGTGGTGATTGGTCGCATGTTTTATCGCATGACGCAGTCGCTCGCTACTTAAGTGGGGAGCGGTTTCGTCAGTGAGTTGTATAAATAGTAGCTGTTTTGGCTCGCGGCTCTGCGCCCCCTTATTCCTTAAGGGGGTCGCATCAAATTTCGGTAGAAAGGCCACTATAGCTAAAACCGTTCCCAGGTGGTGTTTAGTGGGTAGGCAATTAGGTTAGGTTAGTCGCAGTGAGTCCCACATAACCACGCAGCCGGCTGCTTGGTATGCTAGGAGCATATATAGGATATATATAGGAGCTCTCCCCCGTTTCCGGAGGGTGCCTTTGCATTGGGCGCAAAAATAAGAAGCTCGCCGCTCATTTAGCGGTCAGCCACCGCAGAGTCTACTTCACCTGAAGATGCCTCGTGTAGAGGTGAAACACGTGTCGTATTGTCGTCAGTGGTGTGTCTTTCCTAGTGTAGTGGTGTTGGGAGTAGTGGTGCTGGGAGTAGTGGTGCTGGGATTAGTGGTGACGGGGATAGTGCACGCAGTTGAGGAAGGGCTATATTTATTTATATAAATCGTTATTTTCTAAATTATTAGATGATGAAGATTAAAGTAATACTTTAATCTTTTATTTATTATTAGTTTTGTGACATACGTTTCAAATTAAATTATGATATTCTATTATAGACCATATCGAAATTTACCGTTTAGTAATGGTATAAATATATACAATACATCATGCCGTCCCATGGGTGCTGTAAGATGCGACAGAAGGAAACTGAAACAGGGTCAGCATCTTCCTAATAACAACTAAAAATAATAAAAATATTACGGTTGCCAACCTGCGTGGCAACTATGTCAAAATCTCTCCTATGAGACAATCTATGGGGAGGCCTAGCAGTGGAGGTTCAGCAGTGTATTTTATAGGCTTTAGTGGTAAGGTGATTCTATATTAATGTGACTGAAATCAAGAAAAGTAATCTTTCATTTCAATGTATTAAGATAAATCAGACGCTAACCCTTCAATATATGCACGATATAAATATTTTTTTCGCGTCTGAGGGTTTATTTATGATATATATGTATGCATAAGTACGGGAGTAAGGTTGATTAAAAATAGCATAAAAATAATAAAGTCTAAAACCCCGCCACAGAGGTAAAATATAAAAGAAAGTACGTGAGAAAAATTCGCGCCGTCATTACCGAAATAAGCAAGTTCTGTGTAGGTAACCACATTTTAAACTATAAATGGACTTATTCCTGAAATATATATTAAAGTTTAATAGGTCAAGTAGGATGGAATTACAGCGGAGCTTCTCAAAGCGGGTGGAAAACCGGAACTTGAAGTCCTTCAGAAGCTCTTTAATTCCGTCCCCATGGTGGCACTACACCGGAGGCGTGGAGAAGAAGTTCGGTGGTCTTATTCTGCAAGAAAGGCGACCACGCTCTCTTGAAAAACTACAGACCGATTTCCCTTCTAAGCCGCGTCAACGTGCTGTTTTCGAGAGTCATTACGAAATCGTCTTGCATGCAGACTCGACGACTTCCAGCCTCCCGAACAAGCTGGTTTCCGAAAAGGCTTTGGCACCATATACCACATACATACCCTTCGGCAAATTGTACAGAAGACCGAGGAGTACAATTTGCCATTATATCTTACGTATGTGGACTATTTTTATGTGGACATTTGATTCCGTTGTAATTTGGGCGGTGCTGCAGTCCCTTCAGCGGTGCGAAGTTGACTGTCGGTATATCGAAGTGCTGCAATGTTTGTACAGTAGGGCTACGATGGCTATCCGAGTACAGAACCAGAGTACGAAACCTATCAAACTGCAGAGGGTGTAAGACAGGGTGACGTTATATTTTTTTATAGAATAAGGGTGACAAACGAGGCACAGTCCATCTGATGATAAATGGTTGCTGTGGCCCATAGACATCTACATCTATCTTCGTTTGCGAATTTAAATGCAGATGCGTTGTCAGCCATGGACTAAGATAGAACGCCTCTTTTCAGTAAAGCCCCAGAACTCTTCACCGCTGCATTGGAAGACGTTTTCAAGCTCAAAACAAAGATCATGTATAACGTCCATGTCACACCTATGCTGGTAGTTGTTGGGAGCACTAAGCTCGAAGTTGTTGATGAGTATGGACACTGGGACAAATAGTCCGACTAGGTAAGTCCTACTTCGACCGAGAGGTCAATCGACGGATTGAACTCGGCTGGGCAGCGTTCGGGAAATTACGGTACATTTTCTCGTCAGGTATACCTCAAAACTTGAGAACGAGACTGTACAACCAGTGCGTGTTGCCAGTGATGACCCATGGAACTGAGACGTGGTCCTTCACTGCTAGCCGTATGAGGAAGCTCAAGGTCGCTCAGCGAGCTATGGAGAGGGCTATGCTTGGGGTTTCTCTGCGTGATAAACTTAGAAATGAGGATATCCGCAGTAGAACCAGAGTGACCATATGGCCAACGGTTAGTAGCTGAAATGGCAATGGTCACATAGCTCGAATAACCGACAACCGATGGGGAAAAAAGTTTCTCGAGTGGCAGCCTCGTACCGGTGGGCGAAGTGTAGGGCGACCCCCCACTAGATGGAGTGACGACCTGGTAATACATGCAGGAAGTCTATGGATGCAGGTGGATGATGACCGCGCTTTGTTGCATTCCTTGGGGGAGGCCTTTGTTCAGCAGTGGACTTGTGAAGGGCTGTAATGATGATGATGATGATGAGGTCAAGTAGAGAAAAATTATTATTTTTCTCTAACTAAACTTTTAACTACTTTCAATTTATTTCTGAAGCAATATTTTAAATCTTTGGATGAATCTTGTTGTTGATTAAGTAAATGTAGAATAATAGTTTTAAGTTGACATTTTACATAAATTACTATAATTCATTTCTTAATTCAATCGTCTATAGCAAAAAGTTCAAAGGGTAAATTTATTGCTTTATGGTATTCTCTACTAGGCAATACTGGGATAAAAGAAAAAGTGTGATATAGAAATACTTACCCAGAATTGTATATCCTGAAGCTTGAGGGCGTTAAAGGGACGTTCGTCGTTGAAATTTAAATGAAGAAAGTTAAATAAGTCTATTGCGATTTTGATGAAATCTAGCATAATTTGAAGTGGACAAGTTTATTTATAAGATTCTGGAGCAACGTAGAAATCCATATATGGGACGTAAATTTGAAATAAATCTACACTACCAATATAACTTAAAATAAAACTATAGCAAATGGGGATATGAGACAATTTATGAGGAGGCCTATATTAAGCAGTGGATGACGGCTCCGTGGCGCAGTGGTAGCTGCGCTGGGGCCTGGTTCAAATCCTCACGGAACATGTATTCGTATGGCCTGATAATAATTGTTCCGGGTCTGGATGTTTGTCCTTGTGCAATTTGTTTGTAAACTGCCTCTGATATAGGAGATAATCCTAGTGTGGGGTAACGATTTAAAAAAGAATAGAATAGATTTTGATAGGCTGTAACGGTAAATAGAACGTCAGTTCCTGAATTTCCGATAAGAATAGTATAAAAAACAATTCAAATATATCTTATCCTGTTAAATCGCTACAAGTAGATTTATGAATTATTAAATTGAAAACTTCTTATTATTAAATCATATTACTTCAATATATATGAACATACTAAATAAAAAATTTTGTCCCTTTTAAAAAGTATTATGATAATTCTGAAAACAGCAATATCTATTGTACATATTATGTAACGTATATTATAATAAGCGTATAAAGTTTCCTTGATTTTTGAAAATCAGGGACATACGTGTATGAAATGAGGGAAGGGATAGTACGGATAAATTTTTCCTTGTCGATACTCGACGCTTTACCGACATACCCTTGGGCTAATTACGTTAACAAGCTTTATATTTGATATAATATACGGTAAGAATACTTAGAAAAACTTAGAGTAGAAATTCAATGACATCCGTTTAATGGGACGGGGCGTTCGGCGTGCATGATAAATGCACGTTTTGTATTACAGTGTGCTGAGTAGCGACCGTTCAATTTGTATAGGGAATAAGCCGTGACCCTAAGGTCCGCCCAACGTACACCAAACTTAGGCCTTAGTGGAGAGCATAAGGCGGGGCGGGGCGTTTAGCGTGAATTAAAAGACATTGCATTAAAGTGTCCTGAAAGGCAGTCTTTTGAGTTCTATGTAAAACGCACCGTAGCTCCACACGTTCTAACGAACGCTTTTCAGTGAAGTTCTAGGCTTGTAGTTGTTGAAAAAGACTATCAAAAATTATAAGCAAACCAATAACGCTGACTTTAAAGCTGACACTGATATTGATTTATACAGTGCCAGAGGCCAAATTAATACATAATACAGACGGAACGCGTAAAAAATAGTGATACTAAAGGAATCCCGAGTAGTCGACTAATGCAAATGAATTTTTAATTTTTCACATCACTTGAATTATTTTAATATTGCTGGATCGCTCCTCGAGGGCACTTCGAACTTAATGGATGAATTATCATCGCATTTTGTGTATTATTTAGCGGGCATTACTAATTAGTGTAACGCGATTCTTCTATTTCATTACTATGGTCTAAGTGTGGGGCAATAATAATAACACTATACTAGGTGCAACGTTAGTCGTCTGATAATGAGGCAAATGATACAGACACAACCCCATTAAATAAATCGAGTGACTTTATTTTATGTAAAATAACTTTCAAAACGTAGACAGTCTATATGTTTAGGGGAAGCATCTCTTATAAGAAGTAAAACGTTAGAAGCCCATATACTTTCTACTTGTTAAGCAAAATAAAGTAAACTTTACGGGTACGGATCATGATTACCATTTTTGGTGGTGCCGTCGAATTTGACGTAAAAATATTTAATGTACCATTTAGAAAGTCTATCCTATTACATACTTATATATCTACTATATACTAATAACTCATTATGTTAAAATAAGATTAAAGCAGTGTAAAAAGTGAGGAAAAGTAATAACAAATCCGAAAATGTATAACTTATCTTCTGCTCATATATTGGCTGAGTTTCTTAACCAAGAGCGTTATCTTAGAGGAGTAAGGTTAATATATATCTTACATGTAACTTTTTTGTTGCTATTCGTTAATGTTCTGCTATTTATGAACGTGTAGCAGAATCGCTAGAGGAACTTAAAACCCATATAAATTGGAATTTCTAAAAGTTAATAAATATTGAGATAACTAGGTATTATACAAAAACAAGATCATACCTCATACCTAATACCGGTAGTTGTTGCTACCACTATGTTCTAAAATGTCATTGAATATGTTATACATACAACAAACTGTTTGGCTAAATAAATTGAACTTAGATGGAAAAGTCACCTTAATTAGTAATTTACTTCTTATCTTGCCCAAAAAATATATTCTATGGTAAGTTGTAGCCAGTATTATATAGGATTAAGTACCCTTGAGGACGATGTATAAACATTAAGTTTCTCACTTGCTTCTTATCTCTTGTTACTTGTAAGTAAGTTGCTCGATAACAACCGCCATTTGCGTCTTTATACATAACAGTGTCAAAAGAGAATACATAATGTTCTTACCTAAAACCTAAATGATAATATAATTTATATAAATAAATACCGCGTGAAAACTTACAGAGAATTTTATGTGATATAAAAGTAAAAATATTTAATAAATTCATCTCCTCATATATACGATGGACATACCAAAAGAAATAGATAAAGGAGGGCCGGGCCATTCACGTAACGACGGGTGTAGTTAGAATTATGATTCGCATCGTCGAAATGAAAGTTCAATAGTTCACTTAATATGTTGCGACTTGTTCTAATGGATGATCCGATAAAAACGGTGACGAGCGAATGTTTCAGTACCTATTTTAAATAATATTCTTTTTGTCGTTGTTTGTCATAACTTTCGAAAACTAGCGTGTTCCACTGCGTAAATCAGGGTATGAATAAAAAATACCTTCAACCTGATCTTGTTCGTACGGATATCTGCAATCAATTTGAAGACGAAAGCCTGCGGCATACAACTGAAATCAAAAAGATGGCCCATACGACTGTCGCTACGTGAATAAACTACTTGGAAAATACCTCTTCTTAATAAATCTCATAATTATAAACAGTCAGTGCTTGTTCTTTGCTTTCAAATTATTATGCCTCCTCTACACTACTTGCGAAGTTGCCTCGATGAAGTAAGTGCTCGTCAAATTCAATCGCAGTCCGAAGAACATGACTACACACTCGTGCTACTTCGCTAAGAGATCAGTCGCCTTGTGTCGCCCGCACCCTTAACATAAATAACGTTAAAGAGGCAGCTGCTATAGGTAGCTAATTGTGTGAATGGTATGACGTTAATGCCTTAACTATAGATAAATAAATATGTAGCAAGCTAAATATTTAATATTTATATATGAACATCTTAATATACATTTGGCGTACGCCGAGTAGTGTAGTGAGACGCTTCGTGTAACTTCGGGGAACCTCGCGAAGTCCCTTGACTCGGGCGCAAAAAACCGACAGCGATCGGAAGTTGCCGAAGGCGAAGCAAATTTGCACCAAGCGAATCGAAGTACCTCTCTACACTCTTATCCTCGCCTAACTTCGATCAACTTCGCTTTTAGATCGCGGGATTAGATTTTTTTTTGACACTGGTAAAAATCACAATGCCATTACATGGAAATATGGTAGTAAGCAGATGTGTGTGATGGCTACATATGACGGCTTAAATATAAAAACAAAAAAAATGACTTTATTAACACGAATAAGATATAGAAGAAAATATAGCTTTAATATAAACATTGACACAATCTTCAATATGTTCTGTCAAAGCTAAATTAAATCCTACTTTCTTTACATTATTAAGAATGTTAACACCCTCCTCTATGTAACGTGACTATGCATTCATTAGCAGAATTTTTGACATTTAAAGGACTAACTTATCGTCTTGCACGTTGTCTTTTCTCTTTATTACTTTTGTCCTTAAATATAACGTGTTACTTATTTAAATATAAAACTTTATGATTAAAGTAAAGTAACAAACTGCATATTAAGTTACATTGTTGAGGTTAAAGCTTTTTCTCCTTTCTAAAAAAAGTTGTTCCATCCCTATTATAAATAGGGTTAATCCAATTTAAAAAGTAAAAAGTACAGTCACAGTCTAACCTACAAGCCCACCATTGGTTGCAGACTTCCTCTTATTTCTGTAAACTTCTCGGAGCAGGATTGAGTCCACCGCGTTACCTCAATGCATATCGGTGGATGATTCGAAATATTTTTTTTATTTCTTAGACGTCCAAGTTTCCTGACACACCTTAACCGCTGAACATATAGTAAATCAGAATTTAGAAGAAGCAGCAATTAAAACTGTCATCGGTGGATTTTCAGGTGGAGAACCGTCTTTTTTAAACGTTACTTCCACACTAAGATGTTCTCCTGTATCGTGGGACAGTTTACATACACAAATTTCTCAAGTATCCAGACCCGGGACAATTTTTTCTATACAAATACTTCCGTGGGATTCGAACCCGCGGCCCCCAGCGCTGCAACTCATTGCTAAGCCATTGCGCCACTGCGCCTTCAAATGCTATTAAAAGCTTAAGCTGAACGCACATTTGTGTCACACATGTACGCGCCACACCGAATTTTACCGATGGCTTCACACATTTGCACGTACGCACCGTCCGCGCCGTACGCAAATCTTTTGTATTGCCAACAATTTTTGCAGTTTTTCCAACTACTGGTGTGAAACGGTACAGTGACATTGATCGCTCGAAATCACTATGGATAAAAATATAGTAATGGCCTGCTTATAAGCAGAGGAAGAAGAAAATAAAATTCGAAGAAAAAGAAGATTCTGAATTCATAATATTAATTTAAAAAGGCAATTGTATGGAGAATATTATACTTTATTTAAAGACATTAGATGACTAGCTGTGCCCGGCGGTTTCTCTCACCCGCGTATATCACGCGTCTGCGCCGCGCGACTTGCGAACTTGCGGTTGCTGAAAGATTAACAAAGATTTAAAAAGTGAAAAATTTTACTTAAAGTACATGGTAAACGTAATTAGTGGTTATGCATGGTACAGGTACTGATATAGCCTTGAGTACGAGTGATTTGATTGGACATAAGGATTAATACCAAGGTACGAATAATGTGTCCTGGTTTGTACAGGCGTTACTGTTGCACATTTTAACATGAATAGCAGTTACCATAGACCACATACATACCCTTCGGCAAATTGTACAGAACACTGAAGGTACAATCTGCCACTTTGCCTAGTGTATGTGGACCATGAAAACCCTATGATTCCGTTGAAATTTGGGCGGTGCTACAGTCCCTTCAGCCAGTCTTACAATGTGTAGCGATATATAATGTGGGCGATAACCGTAAATAAATGAAAATACAATATTGAAAGAATTGAACTAGAACGTTGGTTAAACCACTTATAACTGAGAATGTTTCCAAAATCACTTTTGACTGCAAAATTCAGTCAAAACTGTTATTGACTAAGGGCATCGGTAAAACCATTTTTGATTGATTTTCGCAGTCAAAAGTGGTTTTGACCGGTTATGAGTATTGACTGTAACATGTACAAGGGTATCACAGAACTCACTCACCTTTCCAAAATAAGTTCTGAAATAATAAGTACATTGAGTACTATAGTACGTGAGGGTAATATGGTCATCCGGTTAATATGGCCCCTTTCTTATAACTCAAAAACTACAGCCTTGTTTGCATAGATAGCTCTGTGGTACGACAGCTCTTCATCATTCAATCAAATAATAAAGGGTCAAAAGGGCGCTGCTTTATCGACGCCATTTTGACAGTACCTAGAAATTATAGTAAATATTTTAGTCAATTTTAGTATTGTGTAGTGTAGTTAGTTTTTTTTAATTCGTTTTTCGAAGTGTTCCTAGTTATTTCGAAAGCTTGTTTGCTATTTTTTTTCTTAATATATTAATTATTGTAAACGACTTTGTGTTTTCTCTGTTCTCCTCCTAGTTTTGGTCTTATAGGACGGCAAAGCTTAAGCTTAATATTACCCTCACGTACCTTAGTGCTATGCACACATTGCGCTAACCGATTTTGAGTGACATTTTGTTTATGCATTGACTTGTATCTTACTAGCGTATAATGTCATTTTAAGGGGATTGTTCATTCTTGGCTTAACGTGGACAAGTTGTTCTAAAAAGTATTTTTACGAAAAATATAATTAAATCTAAAATTAATATTTTTTAATTGTCGTAGTAGGAAAGTAAATGTAAATCAAGTCGTTTCATAAGATATTTTTTTTTATAGGAGAGGGGCAAACGAGCATGCGGCTCACCTGATGGTAAGTGACTACCGCCCATGAACAACAGCAACACCAGGGGAACCAGAGGAATTGCAGATGCGTTGCCGGCCTTTTAAAAGGTAGGCTCTTTTCTTGAAGGTCCCTAAGTCGTATCGGTCCGGAAAATCGCTGGTGGTAAACTATTCCACAAGGAAGTTGTGCGAGGAAGAAAACATCTTCTAAATCGCACAGTGGTGGACCGCCACTCATCCAGATGGTGTGGATGGTATCGGGAGTTCTGCCGCGATGTGCGTTCGTGAAATTTGGCGGCTGGGATTAATCCGAACAATTTCTCAGAGCACTCCCGTGGTAAAGCGAAAGAAAATGCAAAGAGATGCAACATCTCTTCGCAGCGCCAATGAATCGAGCCGATCGGAAGGACTCGGTCGTCGACGATTCGAGCCGCTCTGCGCTGGATGCGGTCAAGTGGAAGGAGCTGGCACTGGGGAGCCCCAGCCCAGAGATGGGAACAGTATTCCATGTGAGGCCGAACCTGCGCCTTGTAAAGTTGCAGGCGTTGTGCCGGCATGAAATACTGTCCCGCTCTGCTGAGCACGCCAAGCTTTTTAGAGGCCAATTTGGCCTTCTCTTCCAGTGACCACGAAACTGCACGTCACTCGATATGTCGACGCCGAGGATTCCGATACTGGCTGAGGCAACAAGGGGAGTGCCTTGAAACTGAGGAGATACGACAAAGGGGTTCTTTTTAGCGGTAAACGCGCAAACTTGTGTCTTTTGAGGATTAAACTGGACTAGATTTAGTCGCCCCCAATCCGAGACTTTGTTCAGCAAAGTTTCGACTTCAGACACAAGTTTGTTTCCGTACTCGGCGACGTTTTCCCGAGAAATATTGGCACGGCCGGTGTATAGAGCATCACCAGTGCTGTCATCCGCATAGCAATGAATGTTACCGGTTTGCAACATATCATTGATATGCAGAAGAAACAGCGTTGGTGATAGCACGCAGCCTTGTGGAACACCAGCGTTAATGGAAACTTGGTCGGAGCATGCACCGTCTACAACGACCTTGATGCTCCGATCTGCAAAGCTGGTGATCCAATTGCACAATTTCTCGGGAAGCCCATAGGAAGGGAGCTTCGAAAGAAGCGCTTTGTGCCAAACCCGATCGAAAGCCTTCGCAATGTCCAAACTAACGGCCAATGCCTCCCCTTGGACTCTACTGCCTCCGCCTATCTATGAGTCAGGTAGACCAGAAGATCACCAGCTGATCGACCCCGACGAAAACCGTATTGGCGGTCACTAATCAGCTGGTGATCCTCAAGGTACCGCATGAGCTGGCAGTTTATAACGGACTCCATTATTTTGGAGAACAAGGGGGTGATGGCGATAGGCCTGTAGTTGGACGGTCTGAGCGGTCGCCTTTTAGGATCGGTTGGACAAAGCTGTCTTCCATGATTTCGACTACGCCTAGGGAGTAGGAGTACGGAAAAGACGCGTTAGAACCAGTGCCGACCGGAACACACGTCCTCAGCACAATTGGGGATTCCGTCAGGCCCACTCGACTTGTGGATGTCCAGGAGAGGAGTGCTTTGCGAACTGAGCGCTGTGAGAACCGCACATCCGGCATGGAGCACTCACACCGCGGGATGGTCGGCGGTGTGTTCCCCGTCATCAAGAGTCGAGTTGGACGCGCGGAGCCTAAAGGTCGGCTTTCTCTTTGCGGCGTGGGCCAGTGAGTCGTCCTCCTGTGCAGAGATGGTGGTGATGACTTACAGAAATTCCCTTGGACAGCCTTGGAGAGACCAGAATGCACGGGTTCTCGAAGGAAGCGAACTAGTTTCTCGCCAATTCTGCCTATGTGCTCTGACTTTGCCTTGGCAATAACTCTTTGAAGGACCTGAGGCGAAGTTATACTTCTTTTTAAGCATGCTGGTGTTTACATCCCGAGCCGCCAAAGCCACAGCCCAGGCCTGATAGCACTCCTGCTTACTGCGTAATGCAGTCTTACAGGAGCGACCAAACCAAGGCTGAGATCTGCCTCCGATGGGTACCACAGATGATGGAATAAATAGTTCCATTCCTGTAGCAACACATCAGTGACAGGGTCAGCTACAGCGCTGGGATCATCCGGCGAAGCAAACCCGCCCCATGGGTAGGATGCAAAGAAAGACCGCATTCCGTCCCAATCCGCCGACCTGTAATGCCAAACACGGCGGCAACCTGCAGAACGCAACCGCGAGAGGGCGTGGTGGCACCACACTCCAGATCAGACAATGGTCCGAAGAGCCGAGAGGGGCATCGACGGAAACCTGATATCCATCCGGATGAGAGGTCAGCAGAAGGTCCAACAGGAAGGTGTATGATCCTCCACATCTGGAATCCGCGTAGGCGAAGTAACCAATTGTGTCAGACCATATGCCAAGGCAAAGTGATAAACAGATCTCTCCGTCGGTTAAACGTGAACCGAGCCATTCGGCGGGGTGGGCGTTAAAATCGCCGAGGATCACGATCTCTGCGGATGGGATCTGTTGTAGCAAGGAATCTGTAGCCATTTGGACGTCAGTCTGTGTCGGCATTACCGCTATGGGACCTATAGAGGCACCCGTAGACGCGAGGATGGTCGTCGCTGTCTACGCGCAGCCGAAGGATGGACAGGTCCGAACCTTCAAGACTGCGGAGGCGTCGAGAACAGATGTCCTCTCTGACGTATACGCAAACTCCAGCCCGAGGCACAAAGGAGTGTTCCAATTTGTACCCTGGTAGAGAGATACGAAGTATCAGCCGGAAGGACAGCTGCGTCTCGGTCAGAAAGAGCAAGGCCGGCTTCGCCATCTCGAGATGGTAGTGGACGGCGTTTAGGTTCGAGTGAAGTCCCTGATGTTGCAGAAATTCACGGATAGCGTGGCGGGGTCGCCTTGGTCTTGTTGCTCAGTTTGCCCCGAGCAGTTATTGTTCTGAGCGGAAAAGCTGCTGCGTGGCTCTACCACCGTTAAAAACTTAAGTTTAAGCCGATTGAGTTCAAAACGCGTCGCCATTTTTTTGGTTGGAAGCTGATTCGGTGTTGCCACATTAATATAATTGTGATTACAGTCTTAATAATCGATTTCTAAATCTGGGTAAATAATTGCATTTTCTTGAAAATTTACAATCAAGTGATTTTCAGAAGGTTTTGTTATATTTATTTTCCTTTAATTACATAAAAAACAAACAAAAGACTTATTGTTTTGACCTGCAAATCATTTTACATCCGATTATAATATTAGTTCGGTTGTTGTTGTCAACTCGATTTTTTTTATTACCTGGCAAAAATAACTGTCAATAATGACATGTATAAAGTGAAAAAAAACATCGTTTTGCCTCCGTGTATTGTGAATGTTGTTTCGGTTATTTTTGCGAAGTATTTTGTTTTTGTTATAATGTACTCCGATACCGCTCCAATTTGAGACCCGGCTTTACCGCTGGACACTGAATCTGCTCATGACGATGACCCTGCCGCTATTTTGTTAAACGTTGAACCGGCTTTAAGTGACAAGAAATACTCATAAATTGTAACTTTTTTCAGCGACAAGTTTTAGCATTACACACGCTAAATATGAACTATTTTTACACTCTCCTGCAACCATATAACTATAATTCGTTTCTTTGAGGTATAAACTATTAAAAACCCCAGTCATTAAATTTAATAGTTAATGGTCACGTCAAGCCAAATTACCCTAACAAACTGAGCAATTCCCTTTGACAAATTAATAGTCAACCAGTGCTTATATACTCTTTGCAACCAACTGCAAACAATGAAAGCCGTAGATGTTTTGTCACCCCTAAAGATTAAAGTATAATGCCTCACAGCCTGATATAATTACTTATACCATCTCTCATGCACTTCAAATCACAACATAGCAGTACGCGAGAGTAATAGACAAGAGACAGAAATAGGCACCTAAATAGACGGACTCTTACGCAGCAAGCTTTTTATATTTTAGTATAGTTTTTATTTATTGAAGATACGTAAAAGGAATACAAGAAAATAATTACATGTGGATTACATTTATTTAATTTTCTTGGATGTTATATTTATTTTAATGTTCAAAATAACCTAAATATTCATCTTTATTAATTAACTGCTAAGGAAGAGCGGGGCTTTCAATTTTACGAAATTCTCTCAGGACTCTCAGGACTCGCTCGTTAAGCTAATATACATCTCGTTCTTATCTTTACGCTGCAGCTTTATGCAGCCTTTGGCTCAAAAATAAAACTAATTTAATTGGAAATGTGATTTTTCGCAATTATTTAGAATAGACTCATCACAATAAAACTTGTTGATTTATTGCTCTAGTTATTTGTTATCATGTTAACAGACATACTCTCAGCCAACTGCCGAAGTACTTAGTATCTCAATCGCCTTTTTCTACAATTAACATTTAGATACTCAATTAAAAAAAAAATATTAAAAATATAGAAAACAAAAATATTTAAAACTTGTAAATGTATTATTTTGTCCACTGGCAATAATGTTTATTAATATGTAAAAGTGTAGATAATAAGTAAAATTGTAAACCGTGTAGTGACAGTGTAAGAAAATCCACTACTACATATCGTCCCGTGGGTGTCGTAAGAGGCGACATATGGAAACATATCAGGTGATGGACAGAAGCGTCTACTTAATAACAACTAAGAAATAAAAAACTGCGTTGCCAACCCGCCTGTCAAGTATGGCAACTATAAGGCTGTCTATAGGGGAGTCCTATGTTCAACAGTGGACCTTTGATATGCTGTAATGATGATGATAATGATGTTATGTAAAACTGTCGGTTTTAGATGTAATTACTTTTTTAAAGAGAAAGAAGAAGAGGGGGCAAACGAGCACGCCGCTCATCTGATGGTAAATGTCGACCGCCGCCCACGAACAACTGCAACACCAGGGTAATCGCAGGTGTGTTGCCACACTTTAAAAAAAGAGTAGGCTCTTTTTTTGAAGGTCCCTAAAACGTATCGGTCCGGAAAAAACGCCGGTGGTCGTTGATTCCACAAGGAAGTTGTGTGAGGAAGAAAACTTAAAAACGTAAAGTCATTCTTGAGATATTTTGGGTGTGTTCCGATATACACTGTGAGCTCTGCTCAGTGCTCTCACTGGTGAAAAATTCGTTCCATTATGGACTGCCAGTATACTGCCGCAGTACCCTAAGGAAATATATGACGTCATAAATCGCCGCCATTTTTGTATTGTGACTTTGATCACGTGATCAAAAAACATAACAGCACCTAGAGATTTAACAGCTTCCACGAATGATTGTTATTATTATTAATAAATATTGTTATTCAAATAAACTCAGACATTAAGTTTAAAAGCAACAATATTCAAATAATAATTTATTTTGTTGAACAGAAAACGTCTACATGATAAATATTTTCATTTGAAAACAGTGTCGAAAAATATGGGTGACAGTATACTGGACTGCGTTACGTTTTAAACAGTAACTAGTAAAGCAAACTAAAAAGGAATGGCTTCACATTATATTGAATTGACGTCACACCTTACAGTGGTCACAGTGTATATCGGAACACAACCATTTGATAATATACAATTTTTTTACCACAGACTTATGAACGGCGACGATAAAAACTTTTCATTGGACTTTTTTGTATAATAATATGTATTGCAAAACTAAATAAAAGCATCAGATTATTATTGATTTCTTATATTTACGCAAACCCTACACATTTAAATAAAACTAGTTTTTACGGATTTTATCGTGTATATTAACATATTTTATATTCCTGACGTTTCGAGCACTTAATAGCACCCATGGTCACGGGAGGGACTTATGTGTTTGACGTCCCAATGTTATAGTTAACCACGGCTACCTTACGATAAAATTATAAAATTTTGTATTGTTTGCTACGCAGTTTGAACTTACAGTACCTTGAAGTCTTGCAGTTGTATGCTTGGGTTAGGATTTAATTTTATTAATTATAGGATCCCAAGTAGATGGTAGCACCCAGCACACAGAAATTGGGATGTTTTTTTATTTTAATAGCCTCGCGAATCATCCTTGGAAGGAATCGGTTTTCTTTAGCGAGGATTTGTGGTCTAACAAATCTAATGTAGTGACGGGGGCGATCCTGACTTTGTTCAACAAAGATTCGACTTCAGGCACAAGTTTATTCCGCCACTGACGACGTGTTCACGAGAAACTATTAGCACGGCTGGTGTATAAATCATCAAAGTGCTGTTTTTCGCATATTAATGAATGTTACTAGTATGCAACATATCATTAATATTGTAACGCTCCCTCACCTCTATATACAATGTGTCCGGTTACCGGTGTCGGAGCTTTTAGTGCTATAAAATATAATCAATTTCATCGACAAATCGTGTCTCAAATCTCATTTAAACCTAGCTGTATTTAAATGGCAGCCATTTAAATTTTTCAGTGTCACCACCTCGACCCGCGCATTAAAATTACAATATTCACCGATGTAGAAGTCCTACATTCTAGAAGATATCTCATTGGGTAGATAAAGATACGCGTAATAAAAAAAGCAAACTTTTAACTGCAAAATTGTATTTAGATCCTAAAAAGACTAAGAAAAGAAAAAAAATGTAAAAAAATCGGTTATTTTTTCACATTTTCGACTTTAATGAAAAAAGTAGGTCATTTACCTATCAATTTTGTACATTTATTAGATAGAGCAAGATAATTCCTTAACATAAACGTTAAAATCTTAATTGTAAATTAAATAGTTTAAGAATTGTACTTTATCAAACACGACCTCTTAAAGCGCAAGCTGCACGTGCAGGATCATTTATGATAGTTCAAGAGCAGGTAGAAACCCAAAGCCCATTGTTTGATGTTCTAAACAAGTGTACTTGGGACAACAAAAACAGTCGTCCCTCGCCACGCGTTGTGATTACACTACTTTTGCCCCTCTAAGATCGCTTGTTGTTGTTATTGTTAAAAAACCGTTTTGTGGAACTTTTGTTTGGGGTGAAGTTTCTAGTTATTTTGATATATTTTTCCTCCTCAGGTGCCACAAGCCGAAATCTTTCCTTAGCGGGTGTTCTGATCATGTAAAGGTTTAGTTATAGGCCGTTTAATAAATTTGTGGCATTAGCGTCTTGGTTAGGATCCTAATTTACGTTGTCTTTGTTTAGTAATTTTGTTCTTTTAGGAGTCTATTGAAAGAATGAATATTCACTAGAGTAATGGAAAGCTATTGGTAGTGCCTCATAATTATTTTTAGCTAAAGAACCCCGTTCACGAAGACGGGGCTCAAAACGTTAAGAACATAAAATCGTCCTATTTCACTTGTATCAGGTTCACATGAGTCACACGTGGGGAGGCACGGCTACACACACCGCCGTATGCGGTGAGCGCCATCCAACCAACGCGCTCCCCGAAGAGGACGTTAAGTTGGGAACTGCACCGTCCACAGCAAAATAACTGGCGAACCAGTAAAGTGTACTTGGCCCTTGAGTAATAAGATAATAGTAATAATTCGCCATCCGAAAGGGTTTGTGTTACTGACGTTGAGTATATGCATTTTTCGATCATGTTTGTCTTACCCACCAACAAGTTGCCTTCAATCATTCAAAGGTGGGAAATTTACAGGGATATATTATAATGTTGTTATATAAAACGCCATAGAGATCAGACAGTCTTCAGCTCCGTAATGAAGGGACCTGACTTGGGCAAAGCTACTTAGGTTGTGAGTCAAACCAAGACGCAGAGAGTGTCATTGAGAATAGCGACCCGCCAAACTTCCATCGCAGAGATGCAATGCTGCAGAACGCAACAAGCATCAATACGACTATCGTCGGCTTACACCATCCCAAGGTCCCCCATATAATCCCAGCAGAGATCACCACCCGCATACCTCCATCGACCAGAACCACAAGATGCGTCGAATCAGGCACAGCACTCCCGCATATTCATCACAATACCGCAAGTAGCAGTAAGCATCAACGCAACTATCATACGGATGGCGCATCCTCATCACACACCCACATGATCCTATCGACTTTGGTAACAAAATTAGTACTATTATTAACTAAAAATAGCATCAACGTATCATAGTAACACGCTACTAAGACGCCAGTGGCCAAAATCCACGTAATTTATCACTACTGCACTAATACATGGAGTTGAGTATGCTTGCTGCACTTAAAAGTTCCACCAAACACACTCACCCTAATCAGAGTTAGCCGACGTATCATAACGCTATGCGCCAAGACGCCGCCCACAACTGGTAGGGTGTGCGATGTCCACGGGCAAGTCGTATTGCTACAACAAACCCGCTTACCACCGGCACTAAGATGATATGCCTAGGATATATTGTTAGCAAGTCCAAGTTTACCTCGGTCTCGCAATATAATAATACACGCCAACATAATAATCCTTTTCAAGTCACATTTCTATCGTTTTTACATGTTTGAGACCTTTCATATTTGCTTTAGTTCATAGAGCTTACGATTATATGTCTTTTATATATGTATGGGACTTCAAGTCATAACTCTGCTATCATAATGTAGTAAGACCTTCTATATTAGTGCTTTTGTATCATAGAACTTACTATCATAAGTCCCTAATATAGGACTATACATTGTGAAACAGTACTATAGTAGTCAGACACCCGACCACCCCATATACTATAAGCAATTATTACACGAACACCCTCCAGTAATACATAAACACACAGCATTATTACAAGAACACTCTCATTAACTTTTTAAAAATTTTGACTCATTTTTTATTTATATTACAAATGTTATTTATCTTTATAATTGTAATATAATCTACTTGTATTTCTATTATTTAATACATTTTGAATATTTTAAGTAGTTTTAATAAATTTAAATGTTTTTATAGACAATATTAAGCCTTTGCTATACTATAATACTTAATATTCAAAATGAATGTATTTTAACTTAATCCTTATTAACGCATTTCAATTATTCAAAATATTATATCTATGATATTTTTAAATGACTTTATAGTAAATTTCATTATTATTGATTCATAATAATAATAATGCGCCGTCACAATATGCAGAAGGAATAAGGTAGGCGTAGCAAGCAGCCTTGTGGAACACCAGCATTCACTGGCGGAGTCGGGGCATGCACAGTCGACTACGACTTTAATACTCCGATCTGTAAGAAAACTGGTGATCCAATTGCATAATTTCTCGGTAAGTTTCGAAAAGCTCTTTGTGTCTCTTGTAACTCAGTTAGCAGTTTCTATCAAAAGCTTTTGCAATTGTGCTAAAGCTCAATTCATTATGCTCACTGTGGTCAAAATTACCTTGACTAACATAATCGCATATATTAAACAAATTAAAACTACATATAATGTTGCCATACAACATGTTTTGATGTTTATTGCTGTCATTTGTGAACTTATTAGTTTACGCAAAATTAAACATAATGCGAGGAACATTATTTGCTTTTGTATGCCCAATAAAGGTCGAGGGACTTTTAAAATGAAACACGTTAAGCTGTAAGTATATGATATGCATTTACATTTGTATGATATATGTATAGAATACCTTCTATATATATATATTGGTTTATTCGAACTTCGTTACCTTTTTTCTCATTATTAGTTTACTTTGCTGCTCTACCTCCCATATGTTTATCTCTGCTTAGCCTAATAGTTGACTGGGAGAGAATGCCTTAAGGCATTAAGTCCGCCATATGTACGATTTTTCTTTTGTGCTTAAAAGTTTAAATAAATTAATAAGCTACATAGACCTCCCCAAAAGGCCGCCTCATAGAGGAGTTGATATTAACTGCCCCGCATAGCAGGCAGATTAGCAACCGAGGTTTTATTATTTTATGATATTATCAAAGAACTGCTGCCCACGGAGATAGGCACATGATGAAACAGGGGTGTTATTTTTTCCCCTATCGCTTTTACCTTTTTTGAGATACACGAAATGTGAGCGCCTTGTTAATTATGTTCCATGTATCTGTGTTTATGAAATTATATAAGCGAACTTACATTCGACCTGATGGTGAATGGTTACGGTATTATATCGACATCTGTAACCAACTTCAAATGAAGAAGGCTACAGGTGCGTTGCCACCTATTTTATAGAAGAGCAGACAAACGAGCATGCGGATCAGCTAATGAACAACTGCAACACTGGGAATTGCAGGTGCGTTGCCGGCATTTTAGAAAGGAGTAAGCTCTTTTCTAAACTTTGAGAACTAAGATGAAATATCCCATTGCCTGTAATTATACTTGATCTTTATAACCTTCAGACCAGAACACAGAAGTTTAAACATTGCTGTATGACGCCAGAAATAGTGAGAAGTCTGGGTAGGACCAGACGGACTCTTAGGCTGAAATGGACCTCGCCAACTAGTAATGTAAAATATGTAAAATGTAAGAACATAAAGATTTCTTTTCTTATTATAAGCCAGTGTTGACTACAA
This sequence comes from Parnassius orleans, assembly GCA_029286625.1. Classification (NCBI taxonomy): domain Eukaryota; kingdom Metazoa; phylum Arthropoda; class Insecta; order Lepidoptera; family Papilionidae; genus Parnassius; species Parnassius orleans. Next base: position 91,257 of record JAGSMP010000791.1, read on the forward strand.
TCTCACCTGGTGATCTTAGCTTATTGATAAGCGCTCAGGGTGACAACGCATCTCCATTTTGATTCTTTATCTAGGATAGATGTAGATGTCGCTGGGTCATAGTATTCACTTAACATTAGGTGGACTGTGTGTTCGTATGTCACCATAAATAAAAAATCGTTTTTCTCGCCCAAATTACAAGAATGAAATAAATAATAACAAAAATAACAATTACGAAAATGTTAGTTATATGAATTAGAGCAAATGTAATAAAGGTCTATAACAAATAAAGAGGAGGTTCGTTAGTAACTTACTGTTTGAAATGTTATAGTACAAATAACATCGCGTATCGTGCTCCTAATTACATGATATTATTTCAAGTGTTGTAAACATTCTGATAATTTCAATATATCAAAACAAGTCATAATACAAATAATTTTATAAAGTTTGGATATTTAAGATAAAATCGCATGAGTAATTTACGTCCGATGTAAACGATATGGTTATACTGTATTTTATTTCTTTTTTAACTATTATAAGCTAGTAGTTGAGTACTATTCCACCTAATGGTAAGTATTGATGCAGCCGCAGATGGCAAAGCGACTGACTTTTAGACTCTTACCTTGAAGACACCCACATTGTAACCGGATTAAAACAGTTGCTGGTAAATTATTCCACTCCGTTTCCGTGCGCATTCTCAACGATGAAGCAAATTGTTTTGTTCAATTTTCGAGCGATCTATCTAAAATTATTATGTTTCGATTCGCAAACGAATTGTATATTCGATAAATTTAGCTTTGAACTGCATCGATAATGCTAATAGATCGAACCAATAAGTACATATTGTTCACCAAGAACTTCGTTTGGCACGAGGTAAGCGGTGGTGCGAACTTAATGCCTTATGGTATATTTTGCCAGTAAATCCTAGCATTATAAGAAAAGTGTTGGTGGGTGCGGACTTTAATTTATATTTTATGAAATTTGATTTAAGGTAAGTCTTCAGAGTTATAACAGTACACTAAGGCTTAGTTTACACACCAAATAATCAACTCAAAATGCAGAGAATAAACACTTTTATAATAATTTGAGCACACTAAAATACTCTGGCCGTATGTCAATCATGAAAGAGTTGATCCTTCGGCTCGAGTCTTATAACAGTATTGATGATTGCTGTCATTTGTTTTGAACGATTCAGTTCGACCAATCACAAGCAATGGATGGAACCTTCTTAAGCTTTTCATATATTAATTATTAAGTATTATTAAAAGTATTAATCCTAGCAGGCTTAAAATTTAAAGGATGAGAACCCTATGCAATAAATATACAAACGGTAAAATAAAGCATTTGTTTGGGTTCTCGGGTTGTGGTTCATCGAATGACCTGCGCTCACGACTAACCAACAGTATCGAACGTATAAAAAATGTGGGTCACATTGTACTGAAACTAGAAATGAGCCATAAGAATGATCGACCGAAATGGCGCGATTATTTTGACAAATCAATACTTATTATTAGATATATTGGGTCACTAGAAATGAACGATTGACACACGACAAGTCCACCAAAGAGAATGTAATCACTACGTTCAGTTGCTACTTGTTCATTTACTCATTTCGTTCTTTGCCACGATTTTGGCGGCAATTTTAAGCCAGGCGAGATCGCATAATGCGTGTATGTACAAAATCAATCCATGAAAAAAAAACAACTTTAAATAAAAAAAGTAAAAGCCGACTTCTAAGAACTAAAAATAAATAATTTCACATTTTCAAGTCAGTAACTATCGGGGATTTAATTACACTATACACTCAAAAAATTTATTGCATAGTGTATGCAAGAATTAAAGATATTATATTCAGAATATAAAATTATTTAACTATTTTAGTTATTTGAAGTCGGCTTTTGACTTTCATTAAGAGTTTAATTTTTTTAACCTTTTGAGTTGACTTAACCAGAAGCTCAAGGTAACATCTAGAATGTCGTCTAAATAGTTCTCTTGTATTTTAAAACTTTACATTATATTAAGTTAGTAACAATGATACACTTGCAATTGTGTGTTTAATTTTAATATCATGTTGGTATATTCACGGCAAACGCATCATCACGCTTGATGATTGCAACAACTCGCTATCTAAGTTGCAATTATCTCTGCAGTCAAAGACGCTGGCCATTATGATAGCCGTAAGACTAAGATGCCATCAGTGATGAAGTGCTAATTCAATGTGTTGGTAATAAGAGACAAAATGAAAGACATGAGTTTATCAAGTTGGGATGCAATTTGTGGTGCAATGAGTGTATGCAGGAGAAGAAGAAGTGTGTGTTGTGGGAAGGGGAACAATGTTGATTAAGTTTGGTGTCAAAACTCTTCTTAAAATTCCGACCTATTATATCTCACACCTCCATGATATTATACAACTAGTGGGATGCGGGAAGTAAAGACTGTGTAAGAACCTCTGAAGGAGGCGGAGTTATTGCCGAAATAAGAATTTTAAATTTTTTGGTTTTTGGCCATTTTGAACTCCTAGTAGTGTAATGAGAATTTTTGCCCCTATTCAACCATGACCCCCATGACATCCTCTACATGATAGGCTATTCAAACTGACTATGCCTAAAGTTCGGCCACCCCCAATGATTTGGTTTTGGCCATTTTGACTCCTAGAGTGTAATGAGAATTTTTGCCCCTATTCAACCATGACCCCCATGACATCCTCTACATGATAGGCTATTCAAACTGACTATGCCTAAAGTTCAAGTCACCCCCCAACTCATTTCTAAAGTCTTTACTTCCAATTAGTCAACTCTAGGTTCAATTTATCAATCATAACGTACCAGTGCTACTTGCCCTTGTAGATTACTTGCCCTTCAAAATAGTTAAGTTCACTTTAATAATTATAACTTTTAACAAAAAGTTAAAACCGACTTCAAATTGCTAAAAAAGACGTTGTTTATTTGCTACCCTTAGGGTCAGTTCACACCGAGACGCGACACGACGCGTCGATGATTGAAGAGGCCAGTGGTTTCGCACCACGCAGCGCGTCGCCGCGATACGCATCGCGACGTTGCGAGGCGCATCGTGAAGTCACTAGCAGCGCACTGCTTTTGTATGCTGCGCCTGACGACGAAGCACCTCTGCGTCGCGATGGGCCGAGCTACGCCGCGAGGCATCTCGAGGCGCAGCGTGGTGTAGCGCGACGCCAAAAGGCGTTTTCGAATTATCTCAAAAAAATATGAAACTTTTTGTGTAGTAAATAAACTTATATTATCACTATCTTAAAAATCGGTGTGAGCTGACCCTTAGGGGTAAAAAATTTCTCCAAATTTTTATGGGACCACCCTTGAAGTATAACTTATTTAATAAAAAAAGAATCATTCAAAAATAGTTCACAATCTGCGAAGATACCGCGTAGCATACATACAAAAATAACACACTCGAATTGTGAACCTCCTCCTTTTTGAAGACGATTAAAAATAGTGAACTTTACTAAGTTTTTTGTGTGTCCAAAACAAAAATCTTCATTATTTCATTATAGTTAAAACTAAGGAGAAGTCAAGAACAATTTAGGATTGCAGTAAATAAACTGTAACAAACATTTTAGAGACATTTTAGAACTGGTCGTAATAAAAATAAATTGCCTTAGGAAATTATGTCGCATGTTTTAAGGAATAATATGTAATTAAATTATTTATTTAAATTTTGTTACACAAAGGCGGACATATCGCCCTAAGGCGTTCTCTACCAGACAACTTATAGGCACAGTAAGGACCACGTCTCAGATCCATAAGTCATCACTGGCAACACGCACTGGTCGTATAACCTTGTTTTTAAGTTTTGAGGTATACCTAATGACAAGATGTGTCGTAATCTCCCGAACGCTGGCACTCTCGGTCGAAGTTGGACTTATCTAGTCGGACTATTTGCACTATTTTTCCCAGCCAACATACTTTATGTTGACAACTTCAAGCGTAGTGCTTCCAAAAACTACCGGCATGGTTGTGACAAGGACGTTACACATGACATTGGTTTTGTCAATGTTCATCTTAAAAAATATCCGTTGGGCGACACTATTGAATTTGTTAATCATAGCGCTAAGATCCTCCAGTGATTCCGCCATAAGGACTATATAGGCGGCAAAACGAAGTCAAGTGATGTACTCGCCATTGATTTTAATATCGTCTATTTTCCAGTTCAGTAGCTTGAAAACGTCTTCCAATGCAGCGGTGAAGAATTACCTTTCTGCAGTTGGATAGGTATCGTACTCTGGTTCTGTACTCAGATAGACATCGTAGCCATACTTTACAAGCACTTCAGCACTTCGATATACCGACAGTCAACTTGGCACCGCTGAAAGGGCTGAAGCGCCGTCCAAATTTCGACGGAATCAAATGCTTTCTCATAGTCCACATATGCAAAGCAAAGTGGCATATGGTACTCTTCGGTCTTCTGTACAATCTGCCGAAGGGTATGTATTGGTCTATGCTACTAAAGCCTTTTCGAAAACTGCTTGTTCGGGAGGCTGGAAGTCGTCAAATCTGCGTGCGAGATGATTCTTAATGACTCTCGGAAACAGCACGTAGACGCGACTCAGAAAACTCAGGTAATTCGTCTGTAGTTCTTCAACAGAGCGTTCTAGCCTTTCTTGAAGAACAAGACCACCGCACTTCTGCTTCACGCCTCTGGAGTAGTGCCACCATGGAGGATGGAATTGAAGAGCTTCTGAAGGACTGTCGCAATGGCTCTCCAGCATGTTAGAAAATACTGGAGAGCCATTCCTATCTCACTCAGACTGACGTCCGAGGTATCATCGGAATAGTGTCGGATAACACTTGCTCTTGGATCGTCACTCAAAGTTGTGTTTGTCTCCAACGATGACGTATACAGCTGCCCGGAGAACATCTCAATTTCACTCAAAATCTCAGGTGTCCCGGAAACGATGATACCATATTCGGTCTTCAACTTCGACAGTTGGCTCATTTTGACAGACAAATCTCTGGCAAAGACTTTGGAGCCTTGGTTCCACTCGACCGCTTCTTCAATACCTTACCTTCCTAATCTTATCTTCTTAATAGTTATCTATTAGCGTTAACGATTGTAGTAATTCAACTTGGCTAAGCTTACAGTCTCACTTAGCACACAGTAAGAGTACACAAAAAGTAATAATTAAAGAATATGATGATAAAAATAAGATAGCCAACATTTTAATAATTACCTTATATTAATTATAATTATTACTATATAAGGTAATTTAATGTTAAAACCTAAATTCTAACCATGTGTTTATTTTAGAGCATAAGCCGCTTGGACAATCGTTTCTAGTATGAATTTCACAAATGTTATGTGAATAACAAAAGCAACCTCGTAGATTAAGGAGACCATTGTTCTAAAAGCAGTAAATTTAAGCAAAGTTACTTACCTGAATTGTGGTGTTGCATATGAAATGCCACTTAAAATATGTTTAATTAATCACTGTAATCGTTTTCTTTGAAAAATTTGGAACAATAACAAGAGCATTGTCGCATTCATTTTACCCGGCTACCCCAGCAGGGCAAGGTTTTTCAAATGAATGTGTATGCTTGCATATATGTAAGTAGTATAATATTATATAGTATATATATATATATATATATATATATATATATATATATATATATATATATATTTATTATGTATGTGGTGATTATGACAAAAACTCTTAAGAAAGAAAGGTCCATGACCAGCAGTGGAATAGATTGGATAAAATAGATGATTTTAAACCTTGCTACTTAGATTCTATTTACGGGGGTTTTAAATGTTAATATGGTTGCATTCAAATTCAAATTCAAATACTTATTTAAATACTTTATTGCGAATATAGGTTGATACAGTTAGTGTTAGTGTTTGTTACATAGTTTATCACTTATAGGACAAACATTTAGTACACCTATATTCCGCCAATTGGCATGCAATATTCATCACATTTTATTACTTTTATATTAAATTACTTAAACATGCTCCTGTTATAATTGGAGCTCATATGATACTTAATCAAAAATAATACAGATAAGTCAATTAAAATAGTAATAAATCAAGTTAATTTAGTTATTCTGAGTCAGGTAACAGCCAATTATTGAATTTCACATTTGTCTTCGAGATATTCTTCCACACTGTAGTATGCCCTATTAACAAGAAATTTCTTCAATAGTGTTTTAAACTTATCTATGCTGGAGCATCTCAATATGTTTAACGGTAAATGGTTATAAATTTATATTTATGTATTATAGTAAAAATGGATATTATTAAGTCAAGTTAATTTAGTTATTCTGAGTCATGTAACAGCCAATTATTGAATTTCATATTTGTCTTCGAGATATTCTTTCACACTGTAGTATGCCCTATTAAGAAGAATTTTTTTCAATAGTGTTTTAAACTTATCTATGCTGGAGCATCTCAATATGTTTAATGGTAAATGGTTATAAATTTATATTTATGTATTGTAGTACAAATGGGTCCGCTCAAACGGGGTAGGACCACTCTCTCACAGAATACCAGAGTAAAATATCAGCTTAACTTATACTCGTATGTTGCTGAGTTTCGTATGGTGCGTGTAGAAAACCGGATACCCTTTTACTGGAAACGAGGCATTCCATCTTAGTCCTCAGGGTTGACTACGCTTCCGCATTTTAATTCTTAACTGATGATAAATGTGGATGTCTATGGGCCACAGCATCCACTTACCATCAGGTGGACTATGTGCTCGTTTGTTACCCTTATTCTATATAAAAAAATATTTTATGAGTATATTTATTAACTTCATAAGTACTTAAAATATTTTTCTTTGCATAAATAATTTTAAATGCGAAGATTAGAAGTGAAAACAAGACAAAGATAATATTATTTAACCCTACTACCAAAACTATCGTGAGCTGCTTTCATTAAAGTTATCGCTTTAGCAAACAACTGCGGGTACTGGAAATGGAAGCAAGGATAAGGAAAGAACGTTATTACTGGTTCAGAAAATTTTCCCGTAGAAGTGTAAATTTAGTTAAAGTGTTCAGAAAATATATTTATAGTAAATTTTTCCATTATTTTTCTTTCTTAACTTGCTAATATCGCTTTGTTTCTCACCTATCATCCTACCGCATTCAGTGTGTACTGTAGAGAAAGTGGTGGCAGGCCTGCTTTACACCTTGTTTAATTTATGTTGGAACTGAAGCGGGTACCGGAAAACTGGTGCAAGGCTCAATATAAAAGGGAAACAGCCTTGCACCAGTCTTTCGGTACCAATATAAAAGGGAAAGCTGTAAAAACTACCGTGTTATCAGCCTGCTTAGCATTGTGGGTAAACTGTATGCAAAGGTGTTAATTGAAAGAGTTATGAAAGAAAATGATAGAAAAATTTGGGATGTGCAAGCGGGATTTAGAAAGGGAATTTGCTGTACGGATCGAGTATTTTTCCATGCGCATGATCGCGGAGAAGTTTTTGGTCAAAAACCAGAAAGTTTTTTGTGCGTTCATGGACTTGGTAAAGGCTTGTGACAGAGTGGACAGGAATGTGTTATGGCAAACACTGAACTCATTGGTTTGAGCGCTTGTTTAATACAGGCATTGAAGTCTCTTTATAGAGACTCTAGTGCTTGTGTCAGGATCAACAGGGTCTACTCGGACTGGTTTGGCATCCAAAAATGTGTCTGACAGGGCTGTATAGCTTCACCGTGGCTGTTTAACCTATTTATGGACTGTTGTTTGGAAACATTGAAAGTTGAAGAATGTAGAATAAGAATGGGTGAGTTACCCGTCAAATGCCTTTGTTACGCTGATGATCAAGTCATATTTGCGTCGTCGGCGGCCGAGCTGCAAATTATGGTTACATTAATGAACAGGTTTTTAAAGGAAAAGGTGTAATGTTAGTGCTGTTAGCCTTTTGGCTTTCACGGTTTCATGGGAAAGATTTGCAGTCGTCACTTTTGGAAATCTATTGTATTTACGATGTTAAAATCAATTCGCTGAGATCCGCGTAATAAAATACTCGTAAAATGATATGTCTCCTTGTTTGAAGAGTACCTCCTGCCTTCTCTCAATTGCATGCACTATCCCCGTCAATACTAATCCCAGCACCACTACTCCCATCACCACTAAACTAGGGAAGACCCACCACCGTTTATAATACGACACGTGTTTCGTCTCTACACGAGGTATCCTCAGCTGAAGCAGACTCTGCGGTGGCTGACCACTAAAGTCTATCCTTTTTACTGGAAACGAATCATTCCATCTTAGTCTTTAGTGGTGGAAACGCATCTGTATTCTGATTGTTAATCGAGGATAGACGTGCCACATCACTATGGGCCACAGCATCTAAGTAGATGATGTGGCTTATTACCAGGTGGACTTTGTGCTCGTTTTCACCCCTTATCCTATAAGAAAACGTATCAACGTGTAACTTAAATGTATTAATCGATGATGAATAAGTACTTTCATGATTATTTTGAAAGGCACTTTTCAGTAAACATTTTATCTTACGTATTTAATATACGTTTATTAAGTAAAACTTCATTCATTTCATCTTTATATTAAAAGTTCTTAGAAACATTCATGAAAAGCTA